>SJYT01048351.1:2652-35354 GCA_006410635.1 Cephalophus harveyi | reverse complement strand
GCAAGGAGATCCAACCAGTCCATTCTGAAGGAGATCAGCCCTGGGATTTCTTTGGAAGGCATGATGCTAAAGCTGAAACTCCAGTACTTTGGCCACCTCATGTGAAGAGTTGACTCATTGGAAAAGACTCTGATGCTGGGAGGGATTTGGGGCAGGAGGAGAAGGGGACGACCGAGGATGAGATGGCTGGATGGCATCACAGACTCGATGAAGGTGAGTCTGAGTGAACTCCGGGAGATGGTGATGGACAGGGAGGCCTGGCATGCTGCGATTCATGGGGTCGCAAAGAGTTGGACACAACTGAACGACTGAACTGAACTGAACTGAGTTGTATTGTTGGGCTGCACTCTGCAAGCCTATAAGCCCTGTACTCACCCAGCTTCGAGACCAAAGAAAGAGCTGGGAGTCAGCAACTGAGCCATCAGTGGTTTAATGGATGGGGGATCTTTCACAGCTGAAGCAAGGCTCTGGAGCCACACTCCACTGTGCATGGCAGATGGCCAGCAAGGCAAGGTAGCAGTCTTCACTCCCAGGGGCCGGGGGAGGTTGCCACTCATAGGGGATTTGACATCAGATTGGCTCATCAGTTACCCAGGAAACCAACAGGGGGGTTGTCCCTCATCGCCCTTTTCAGTCCTATGAAATAGTTGAAGCAGGCATATGTTGGGCAGGGAATGTACAGAGGGCAAAAGAACAGCTAACTTGAGTGGCCTGACCATACATGTATCTTTTATAATAAAACATTAATAATAAGTAAAGCAGTTTCCTGAGTTCTGTGAGCCATTTTAGCAAGTGATCAAACCTGAAAGGGGGACTTCAGGAATCTGCAATTTGTGGTACGTCAGTCCAAACTGCTGCTGACAACCTAGGACATTTGATTGGTGTCTGAGTTGGCGGGGGTGGGGGGGGGGGAGGAAGTCTTCTGGGGACTTAGCCCTTAACCTGTGAAGTCTTCACTAACTCTAGTGGGATAATAGTGCCAGAACTGGATTAAGTTAATTGTAGGGCAGACTTCCCAGGTGGCACTAGTAGTAGAGAACTTGCTTGCCAATGCAGGAGACATAAGAAACTCGGGTTCAATTCCTGGGTTGAGAAGACCCCCTTGAGGAGATCATGGCAACCCACTCCAGTATTCTTGCCAGGAGAATCCCATAGACAGAAGGAGCCTGGTGGGCTACAGTACATAGGGTCCCAGAGAATCAGACATGACTGAAGCAACAGCACACACACACACGATTGTAGGGCATCCACCCACCTGGCATCCATCAAGAAATGCTACAAAAAACCCACACATTTTATGTCAGAAGTGTTATGAGAGTAGAGAAAGTTTTTCTGATATCTGTTACTGTTATTCATGTTATTCATGACTGCTAAGTCATGTCCATCTCTTTGCAACCCCATGGACTACAACACTTCCCTGTCCTCCACCGTCTCCCAGAGTTTGCTCAATTTCATGTTCACTGAGTCAGTGATGCTATTAATATCTAACCATCTCAATCTCTGCCACCCTGTTCTCATTTTGCCTTCAATCTTGCCCAGCATCAGGGTCTTTTCCAGGGAGTTGGTCTTTGCATCAGGTAGTCAAAGTATTGGAGCTTCAGCTCCAGCATCAGTCCTTCCAATGAATATTCTGGGTTGATTTCTTTTATGATTGACTGGTTGGATCTCCTTGCTGTCCAAGGGACTCTCAAGAGTCTTCTTTAGCACAATTCAAAAGCATCAATTCTTCAGCACTAAGCCTTCTTTATGGTCCAACTCTTACAACTATACATGGTTACTAGAAAAACCATAGCTTTGGCTATATAGATTTTTGTCATCTAAATGATACCTCTGCTTTTTAATACACTGTCTAGGTTTGTCATAGTTTTTCGTCCAAGGAGCAAGTGTCTTTTAATTTCATGGCTGCAGTCACTGTCTGCAGTGATTTTGAAGCGCAAGAAAATAAAGCCTGTTACTGTTTCCACTTTTTCCCCTTCTATTTGCCATGAAGTGATGGGACCAGATGCCATCATCTTTGTTTTTTGAATGTTGAGTTTTAAGCCAGCTTTTTCACTATCCTCTTTCACCCTCATCAACAGGCTCTTTAATTCTTCTTCACTTTCTGCCATTAGTGTGATATCATCTACATATCTGAGGTTGTTGATATCTCTCCTGGCAATCTTGATTCCAGCTTGTGATTCATCTAGTCCAGCATTTCTCATGATATACTCTGCATAGAAGTTAAATAAGCAGGGTGACAACATACAACCTTGATGTTCGCCTTTCCCAGTTTGGATCCAGTCAGTTGTCTCATGCCCAGTTCTAACTGCTGCTTCTTGACCCTCATACAGGTTTCTCAGGAGACATGTAAGGCATAGGGTATTGAAAGAGTTAAACTAGATAATCTATATAAAGCAGTTAGCAATGCCTATCAAACACTATGCACTCAGTAAATGTTAGTTGTTATCATTATCTCACGTATTATTAATAAACAGTTTCCTGTCTTGCACTCATCCTACAAATTGGCCTGGTTCATCAGAGCACTTTGCAACTCACATGTCCTAGACGAAAATGCCAACAAAGCCTGTCATACAGGATCCTCCATGGTTATTTCTGACATGGCTTTGGTTCAGTCACTTCTCCTGGCTTAAACCATATGTCCAGTTCCCAAAAGCTACACCATGCTCTCTTTAGCTCCAGTCCCTATTCTGGTCCCCAACATTTAGTTGGGACCTGCCCAAGCTATTTCCCCTGCACCAACCACTCATCTGCATCAGTTCAATGAAAGGATTCAAATCACCATAATCACCAAATCACACATAATCATTTAATACAATCCACTATGAAGGTATAACATATAAAGTCCTCATGATTTTCCCTTAATTTATTTGAATCTTGAATCTTCCCTTACTCCTATTCCACTAAAAATTACTCCTTCTCCTCTCACTGAAAAGCCCTCCCCTACTTCTCCGAAATTCTAGGGGTTGATTTTTCTCTTTTTCCACTTCCAAAATTGAACCCATCAGCAAGTTCTATCACTCCAATTTTAAAATACATTTTGAATCTTTCCCCTTTTGTCTGTATTACTACTACTTTTGACCACTGGAGGGTCAACATCAGCATCACAGCTGGATCGTTCTCAGGCCCCATCCAAAATGTACTGAGTCAGATGCTTGATGGAAATGGGAAGGGAAAGGTCCTCCGCCTGTGATTTAACGGCCCTCCTGGTGATTCTGTTGAATACTTCAATCTGAGAACCACTGCTCCCATCAAAACACCATCAGCTCTCAGTGTCAGTGTGTGGGAATATCTTAACAGCCTTCCAACTCATCTTCTTGCTTCTACTCTTGCTCCCCTACCATCCATTTTCCACACAGCAGCCAAAAAATATTTTTTTACGTGAAATCCTCCAATGACTTCCAATGTCCATTAAACTAAGATTCGTTTTCCTTACTCTGGCTTACAAATCCCTACATGATCTTGCTACTCCCTATTTCTCTCTCCATCTTTCATGCTTTCACAACACTGGTCTTCTCTTTCTACTACTTGAATATACTATGCTGGTTTCCACTGTAGGGCCTAAGGAAAAGGTTGCTCCTCAACTGAAAGCATTCTTGTCATCCGAGTCTCAGTTCCGATGTTTCCTCCTCACAGTGGGCTTCACATTAATGTTATTTAGTAAACAGCTTCTTGGATCCAATAACTAGTCACTATTAGCTAACCAACATTCATTCTCTACATATCAATGTGACCTTATAGTTTCTTATTTGCTATTTGGAGAGTTTATTGTCTTTCTTCCACTCTAATAGCCTAAGAGTAAAGACTTTGCCCAATGGGTTCACCATGTTCATCCAGCAACCGAAACAATCACTGGCACATAACAAATGTTTAACAAATATTTATTGAAATAATTAATTGTAATAAAACAGCAGAGGAAGAAATACTTTTGTCAGTGTCAAGGAATTTGTAAAGTCTTTGAGGAAATTGCGTCAAGCAACTCAAAAAGGTCGAGGGATCAAAAGTAAGGGATAGGACAATGGATCAAAACTAAGCTTGGAGTCAGATCCAGCAAGGTTCAAATCGCAGAGCTACCTCTCCCAAGGTACAAGACCAGGAGCAAATTTCTACCTTTTGTTTTGTAACCTATTCAATATATTCCTCTTAGCGTTGTCATTGGGAACAACTAAAATGATATAATATGGAACTCAGCACATAGTAAATACACAGTAATTATAACTTGGAACTACAGAAGATTTGGAGGAGAAGGCAATGGCACCCCACTCCAGTACTCTTGCCTGGAAAATCCTATGGGCGGAGGAGCCTGGTAGGCTGCAGTCCATGGGGTCGCTAAGACTGAGCGACTTCACTTTCACCTTTCACTTTCATGCACTGGAGAAGGAAATGGCAACCCACTCCAGTGTTCTTGCCTGGAGAGTCCCAGGGACGGGGGAGCCTGGTGGGCTGCCGTCTGTGGGGTTGCACGGAGTCAGACATGACTGAAGTGACTTAGCAGCAGCACAGAAGATTTGGAGTCCCTTAAAAAACATGTTCTATATTGATTATGACAATGTGAATGTAAGTCAAAATTAAATAAAAGAAAACATTCACCTATAATCTTGTTACCTCAAAAAAAAATTTCATCTTGTCATTTCCCTTTTATATACAAAGAACATTTTTACATAAGGAAAACCTAAAGTAGATTCAATTTTGTAACTTTGACTTTTTGAAAACCCAATTCAGAGATGTCCCTTTTCTGTTTCCTTTTTAAATTTTCCTCAAGCAGACAGAGGGAAGTGATCAAGTCGCTGGTCTCTCCTGCCTTTGAAGCTGAACATTTTACTACCTTCTTGAACTATAATCTCTACATTAGCAATTTCATCTTGCACTCTGATATTATGAATGTCATGCTTTTAAAATGCATGAACCAACCCTTATTTGCACTAAAAATTCCTAGTCTTTGATCATTTTTCATCTTTTTGTCTCAAAAATAACTGTTAAGGGTTTTGAGTTGAATAGTGGTCAACTCAAAGGCACACATCTCTCTGTTTGATCATGAATCTACAAAATTAAAAGCCGTTGTTCTCATTGGAGAAATGCTAGTAACAGGGAAAGGAGTGAATCCTGGAAGCTGATAGAAGCTGGAAGTCACAGTAGCATGGTGACTGTTATTGTTCCAGAAAAACCCCAAGTATCATAAATTATTGGATGTCCATGGTCACTCTAAGTACCAGGAATGGATGACACAGATGTGGTGAGAAGCACTGCAAACTGATGAACTCTCAAAAGTAAACAGGGAAAGTGAATGTCTCCAAGTTCAAAATCTATCCAAACAATATCAATTGAATAGCTACTATATGCTATATAATGTGCTAAGTGCTAGGAAGATAATAATGATAACCTATGGCCATAAATGTACAACCTAATGTAGGAAATCACCTGATCCAAATAAACACACAAATACCATATATGTATAACTGAGATTATTTTGGAAACAAAGGTACATAGTGTTAATAACATCATGAAATAATTAGGTCTCACCTGGATTTGGGGATAAGGAAAGCCTGAGAAGAGGGCATTGAAACTAAAATCTATACGTAAATGTTAACTAGAAAATTGGTTTTGAGTTGGGGGTAGAAGGTAGTGGGTAAGTGGAATATTCCAGACAGTGAAAATAGCATACACAAAGGCCCTGAGTCAGGAGGAAGTGGCATGTTGGTGGAACCGATGGAAAGCCAATATGATGATAACCAGAACAGCTCAGAAGGTGAGCAGGAGCACTCTGGAAGTCAAGATCATATGTACCCAAATCAGTGATGGAGTTCTAACTCACAGAAATCTGTTTTCAAGATTTAAAAAATTAAATGAGATAATTCTGATAAAATACATAGTACAATGCCTGACACAAAATAAAGCCGTTTGTGTTTTCTATTATCATTAATGGAAAATATTAGATAAAATGGAGTCACTTATGTCAGGTTATTTTTTAATGGAGCCCAGAGCCATTAAGGAAGTGGACCTTATGCCTGTCCTCACTGGTAAAACTTGAACCTTAGAACTGGGTCAAACTGCAAATATTCCAAGGGAAGAATAAGTGCAACTGGCTCCAGTAACAGACTTTAGCTTAGTGATAGCCTTAGCAAAAAATCATGTTTTAGCCAAGACAACTTTCTGCTGCCAACACCAGTCAAAATTCTTTATGAGCAATTCATAGACATTCTTTTTTATTTTCTTTTGGTTTTTAAAGCCCATGATTTGTCTTCCCAGGGTGACACTATTTCAGTTGCTACCCAAATCTGTGTAACACAAATTGCAATTCTTTGACCCTAAATAAATGCTTTTGCTTGATTACTGCCTCTTAACATTGTTGGGTTGGCATTAACATAATTTGGTATTTCTACGTCTAAGGCCAATTGTTCAGGCCCATGGTAGGTCATCTCAAAATATGCCTCAATGGAATATTAATTCTTTTGAATTAAGTTTACTCAATAAACAGCCAACGTAAGAGGGACACAATGACTCCCTTTTCTGTCTCCCTGAAATCAGGAAACATCACTATCTTGTGAACAGATCGCCTCCTACATCTGAAGGGAGAAAGACACTCATCACCAAAGATAGGGAATTTGGGGCCAAGAAGCCTATATAAACACACCTTGTTACTCCTTTACTTTACTACCCCAAGTCCAGACTCTAAATTCTTCACTAATTGGGCATGAAAGTTGAGAACACTTACTTTGTTAAAAATATTTATTTATTTCCTGGTCATTAAAATGTATATTCAATATAAAAAATTTGAAAAAAATTAAAAAGCATGAAGAAGGAAGTAGAAAATCCACTGAAAACATACATAAACATTTTATTAAGGAGTTTCCCTGGTGACTCAGTGGTAAAGAATCCACTTGCCAATGCAGAACTCATGGGTTCAATCCCTGATCCAGGAGGATCCCACATGCCACAGAGCAACTAAGCCCGAGCACCACAACTCCTGAAAGCCACAACTATTGTTACTCTAGAGCACGGGAGCCACAGCTGCTGATCCAATGCGACACAACATCCGAAGTCCTTGCTACCTAGAGCCGTGCTCTGCAACAAGAGAAGCCACATCAACGAGAGGCCCCTCCAGCAGCTAAAACCCAGCTCAGCCAAAAATAAATAAATAAGTAAAATTATCTTTAAAAAAGTTTTATTAATATTGTGATGTTTTTCTTTACAGTGTGCTTCTCTGTACGTGCTTATGCACGAATATGTAATATTTTTTAACTTTTTTAAAAATTTGCTTTATAATTGGAGGATAATTGTTTCACAATGTTGTGTTGATTTCTGCTGTACTGCAATGTGAATCAGCTATAAGTATACCTAGATCCTCTCCCTACAGAGCCTCTCTCCCACACCCCCCATCCCACCCTTCTAGCTCAACACAGCACCGAGCTGAGCTCCCTGTGCTATACAGCAGCTTCCCACTAGCTAACTATTTTACACATGGTAGTGTATATATGTCAGTGCTACTCATTCTGAATTGTGTACACTTTTTAACAGCCTATTAACATATAATTCATATATCATGTAATTCACCAATTTCAAATGTACAGTTCATTTGTTTTTTAGTATGTTTTTGCACAGGGTAGTGCAACCATCACCACATCTAACCTTACAGCATTTTCATCCTCCCCCAATTTCCACACTCCCCTCTCCCAATCATCTTCATTTAATTGGCAGCCACTCCCTATTTTCTCCAGTGGCCCAGCCCCAGTCCCAGGCAACCACTAATGAACTTTCTGCTTTATGGATTCGCCTATTCTGGGCATTTGTATAAAAGGAATCATACAGTATGTAGAGTTTGTGACTTGCTTCTCATTATAATATTTGCAAAGCTCATCCATGTTGTAGCACGTGTCAGTACTTCATTCCTTTTTATCGCTGAATAGTATCTCATTATATGGATATACTGTATTTTATTTATCCATTCATCAATAGATGGATATTTCAGTTGTTCCACCTTTTGGCTATTAGAAATAATGCTGCCATAAGCATTCAAGTACAAGTTTTGTGTAGATGTATGTTTCCATTTCTCTTGGGTACATACAGAGGAGTAGAACTGTTGAGTCATACGGTAACTCAACAATTAACATTTTGAACAACTGCTGAACTGCTTTCAAAGTGGCTATACCATTTCATATTCCCACCAGCAACGTATGAGGGTTCCACTTTCTCCTATACTCTTTGAATTAAAATCTTAATGTATTTAGTTTAACATCATGCTTTACAAACTACATGAGTGCTGCTTCTCTGTTTAAAGACTTACTTCTAATGACTGCATTAGTCTGTTTAGGTGTCATAACAAAATACCATAGCCTGAGTAGCTTAAACAACAAAAAATTTATTTTCTCACTATTCTGGAAGCTGAAAAGTTCAGACTAAGGTTCTGGCTGGGTTCAGCCAGAGTTTCTGATAAAAACTCTCATCCTGGCTCACAAATGACCACCTTTTCACTTTGTCCTCATGTGGCCTTTCCTCACAGCACATGCAAAGAGAAAGAGAGGTCTGGCTTCTTCCTCTTTATAAGTAGATCAATCCTATCAGTTCAGGTCCCCACCCTGATGATCTCATTCAGCCTTCACTGCATTCTAACACGCCCTGTCTAAAAATACAGCCACATTGCTGGTGGGACTTCAACACAGGAATTTGGGGAGAGTGGGATACAGAATGCAGTTCACAGCAAAAGCTAAACAGTAGTCTACTGAAAAATTCTATATGAAAATAATGCTCCAGTAGCAAAAAAAGAAAAAAAAAGTTAAGAAACTTTTTCCCTAAAATATATTATTTGCAAATTTCCTTTAAAATTCATTTTGTTGTGTTAGCTACATACCCTTCACGTCCAAGTGTGGATAAAAGTGTCTTTCTGAAATTTCTCACCTGCATCTACTTGCAATCTGGAAGAACAGACTTCACACTCTTTCAAAAGATATTTAAATTTTCTGTGTAGCTCAACTGTTGTTGTTTCTAACTCCATTTCTATGCTAGAGAAAATGATGCCTTTTACACCATTGAGAGCCTGAATAATCTTGAAAGTTTTCATGTGAACTGATAAAGGAAAAGAGGGCACCCCAGACTTAGCCTTATTGGAAGCTTCTACTAAACAAAAGAAAAACTTTAGAATTCCAAAGAACACAAATTGGAACCCTGAAGCAGATGGGAAAAGCAGAAATTTCAGGAACACCTCAGTGACCTCATTACAAGCATAATGAAGGAGGCAACGATGGAGTTAATTAGAAAAGAGGCAAGGAAAAAAGATTAAATGAGAGCACAAAAACAACAAAATGTAACTCAGAGAAAGGGAGGCATTCAGCAAGAAATAGAATATGCTGATCTCTGCAGAACTATTCAGAACAGTGGGAGATGGGAGCTAGACTCAAACAAAAGAAATACGAATCAGGTGGCCACTGAAGATGAAAAGTCTGTAGAAAACACAAAGAGCAGGCACCTGGGAAAGAACCACCAGATATCAAGCAGAAAATAGAGGCCTGGTAGCCAAAGTAATTTAGCTGGTTACACAAGAGGAGTCCTTCTTAGCTAAGTGGCACTAATTGTGTGCCATGTGGGTCATGGATAAAATTTAAGGTTTTTTTTTCAATAGTGTCAAACAGGCGCTAGTTCAAATTTGTCCTTTACCATTTAAGAACACCTGAAATTTTTAAGATCTTCACTATTTTCTAACTTAAGGGATATTACTTTATCAACTATGTGTAGAGATTGAAAATGACTTCTAAAGATCAATTATTTTCACAAGCAATACTTGTCTTTCAGATATAGGCTGCAGGCAGTAAATTTTAAAGCTTGTTCATAAAGCAGCACTTCAGATATGCAGTTTGTTCATTTATCTATGGCTCACACTTGTTTGGACAACAAAAAAAGGCCATGTCATAGTCCCAAATTTCACTGTAAAAGTTTGTGACAAAGAATATCATGCTTTCTAATCCAAGTATTATTATGCTACTTGTGTAGACTGGTGGTTTAGATTACGAGAAAAAAGTGAAGAAGGGATCGGGAAGTTACTCAGCTGATACAAGTCAACTTCTAGAAAGTTCAGCCCCAAATCATGCTTCTGAACTGTATAGAGGAGCTAGTTACAGTAAGCACAGAAACTAGAAATTTTCCACTTATTTTCTTTATCTATATTTAAAATAATCCCTGTCTATATCCTGTGATTGAATTAAACATGAAACCATAAAATTTGATTTGCTGTGATTCATGTTAATACCAAAATGCTGATAAATTTAGGGCTCCAAGTTCCCACTCATGCATGACCCCAGGGATGTTGCCAAGCAGGCATCAAGTTGGACTGACCAGTCATTTTTGCTATATTCATACAGCTCTTTGTGTGTCAAGAATATAAAACTTCTTCTAGCTCATGGCTGTTACATGAATAATGTAGAGGGTATATTTCTCACATGTACCATAGCTTTAAACCTCTCACAGAGCTACATTCCATTATTAAAGTAAATGAAAAGTTAATCTGCAAACTTCCTTTACAGTATAAAAGAAGATATGAAAAGTTGAAATAAAACAGAGAGGAGGGTCAAATTACTTTGTGATTTTTGGAGAGTAGATTCCAAAAGAGAGAAATCTTATTTTATTTCTTGGTGGTATCTTATTAGAACTTATTTAAGAATTTATACCATCATTTACTCCCCCCACCCAACCCGTAAGAATTATTTCCTAGCAATTAGTCTCTCTTAGAAAGTCAGAACCTCATTTTATCAACCATGAGTTTTCTAGTCCACTAATCTCTTTAATCACTTTACCTCGAACACTTCCAATTATCTGCCAGGACAATTTCAAAGCCTGAAACTCCTCACTTCTCTCTTCTGCTTCTTCTGCCCTGAGACTGTAGACTATTATTTCTAAAAGAAGTCAGATAGCCATGTGGCCTGGCTTATGCAAACTCTCACCATACTTTTTTTTCCCCAATTGTTTTTAACTTAGAAGATTGCCCTCAGTGAATAAACAACAGCTGTCCACTTGTCAGCCCTGGAGTCACTCTTGCCCTGTCTTTTGACAGCTCCTCTCCCTGCCTTCTACATGATAATTTGTGTTTAATAACTTTGATTCCTTATATAGATTCCTTCTCTTGTCTGACCACAAGAATTTGAATTGTGTTTTAAACTGTCATTATTTGCACTTGGCCTTGCTTTTCAATAAAGGTCATTCAGCGTAAAACATAACACTACTCTTTGAGGACAGGTCTAGACACATTTGGTTTTCATATACAAGAATACAGTAGCAGCCACTGAGGTAACCTGTTCCCATCACCTATCCAAAAATTACTACCTAGCCAGGTGCTCCTTCTTCTTGGCTCCTTCCAGATGGGGGTCAATTTTGAACACTTTTCAAACTGATTTAGGTTTCAACACTGCCTGGAAAAGGAAAGGCTACCCACTCCAGCATTTTGGCCTGGAGAATTCCATGGACTATAGTCCACGGGGTCACAAAGAGTCAGACACGACTGAGCGACTTTCACTTTCACTGTCTGATCATCTTTTATCCAACTCTTGCTCTAATTTTTATCATGTTTCCTTTTGTGTTCTTCTCAGCTCTTACAAATCCCTAGAAACCTGCCAAACAC
The DNA here is from genome assembly GCA_006410635.1 of Cephalophus harveyi. Lineage (NCBI taxonomy): Eukaryota > Metazoa > Chordata > Mammalia > Artiodactyla > Bovidae > Cephalophus > Cephalophus harveyi. Next base: position 23,755 of record SJYT01048351.1, on the reverse strand, counting down.
TCCACCCCTCATTTGCAGTAAACATTCTACTCTATCAGTAACTCCAAAGTCATTCAACAACATTAAGGCTCTTGACTTTTTAACATCCCAGGGCCAAGTGCCAGTTTCTCAAGAGCTGAGTTGGGAAATGCCTTGAGTTTGGAATGTCCATCTATAGCCTTAACACTTGAGTCACTGCCACTGGCAGGATCCTTGCAAATAGGGCAGAAACACAGTGGACTCCAAACTTTAGCCCCGCCACCTGGAGATCTGCTGGCTAAATTGGTTTTATTTGAAATAGAAGGAAAAACTAAACAGAGGAAAGGGTGTAAAATATCAAAGGCACAACAGATAAAAAGGGGTTGCTGACAGGAAATTGAGGAGCCTGGAAAATGTTTTAAATACTCATGTCGGAAGGTGTGAAAGCCAGCATCAGTTACTAGGAAAAGCATCATAGAAAACAATTAGTAGCAAAGCAGAATGCATATGCTAGGATGGCTGGGCAAATAAATCAGGATGGGAGCAAAGGCACATCTCTCCAGAGATGGAGCTGAGCCGTGGCTGACAGCAACAGAGTGTGATGACAAGGGTAGAATGGGGGACTCACCAGGCTGAGAACCAGTGCCAAGGCCTCACAGAGGAGGGAGAGAGAGCACATAATACCACATTAACAAATGACGCTTCTCTTTTAAAACAAGTTTAGAATTTCCTTGTATAGATTGGCATAAACTCTTACCCAGTTTGTTATTACCCTATTTTAAATCAAAAGTACATGCATGGAGCAAGTATACTCCATGTTCTATATGAAAGTTTCCCGGGCATATTTGGCACCAAGGATAAAGCAGATGAGTATAGTAGTAATACCACCATTATATCTATTTAGCATTTCATCATAATGCTTTTGGACAATATACTCAGCTTTATGATAATGAATCATATATATTTGTTGTTTAGTCACTAAGTCATGTCCAACTCTTTGCGACCCTATGGATTGTAGCCCACCAGGCTGCTCTATCCATGGGATGTCCCAGGCAAGAATACTGGAGTGGGTTGCAATTTCCTTCCTGCAATTTCCTTCTCCAGGGGATCTTCCTGACCCAGGGATCAAATCCATGTCTCCTGCATTGGCAGGCAGATTCTTTACCACTGAGGCACCAAGGAAATTCTGGTGAGAAGGGGACAGCCAAAGATGAGAAAGATGCAATGGTTAGGTAACACACCAACTTAATGGGCATGAATTGGAGCAAATTCTAGGGTATAATGGAGGACAGAGGAGCCTAGCGTGCTGCAGTCCATTGGGTAGCAAAAAGTGGGACACGACTTAGTGACTGAAAAACAACATCATATAATGTGTGTGTGCTCAGTCGCCTTAGTCATGTCTGACTCTTTGTAACCCCATGGACTGTAGCCCACCAGGCTCCTCTGCCCATGGAATTTTCCAGGTACTGGAGTGTGTTACCATGTCTTCCTCCAAGGCATCTTCCTGACCCAAGGATCAAACCCGTGTCTCTTGCATCTCCTGCACTGCAGGCAGATTCTTTATCACTGAGCCACCAGGAAAGCTCATATAGTATAACAGTTTACAGTACAATATAATAGTCAATACTATAAAGTGGTATTTGTCTCCAAGCCTTCCACCAAAGGATCAACTTCTTCTCTCCTCTTCCTGCTAGCTCCTAAACTGCTCACACTCCTTGTCTGTGACTGAATTTAAAAGGACTTTCCCTCCACTCAGCAAAGGTCTTGCTTTGTGGCTGCTCTTTGCATTGCCCAGAAAAGCCAGTCCTGCAGCCTCTGAGAGTCCTGTTCCCTTTCCCTTCTCCAACACCATTATTACCTAAGCATCAATGTTCAGGGCATATTCTTCTCATTTATCTCTCCTTCTCACAAAGCTTTTCTAACAGAACTAAAACTTCTATTTCAGAATTCCCTGCGACTCTAACCATGTAAGCATCAGTTCACATTCTCACATCTCACAAATTATGCAAAAGCCAAATAAATAAAGACCAGAGACTTGCTGACTCCAGCTCCCCCAGAGAACTACAGCAAAAACACAGGCTGCGTCCTAAGCCACTTCATTTTGTACCTAGTAAATAGATCATTATGGAAGGAAATACTGTTAGAGAGTTGATGGCAGGCCAAGACCACAGAATAGCTCACTGCAGGTAACATACTAGGATCAAATTCTGGGGAAGAAGACAAGTATGGAGATGGAGAAGGTGGTGGGGGATAGAAAGGGGCAAAGGGGAAGAGAAGGAAGAAGAAAATGGTATTCTTATTTGAAAATACATGAGATACCACCACTTTTACAAGATAAGTTTGTTTGGGAAATGACCACTGCTCAGTTAGACCCTAGATAAAACCACTTATCCTGATGGTTTACCTCATTCCCACGCTTGTCACTTTTCTCTGAGCCATGGAGATCTAAGATGTGAGTTAATAGATGGTGTAAGTTTACCTAGATGTCATGTAAGCCTTTAGCCATGTAGAAATACTTACAATGTTATACTTCTCTTTCAATGATATAGTGCTTAAACTCTTTTTCCAAAGAAAATCAGTGTTTAGCAAACAATAAAAAATTATAGAGTCAGTGATCTTCAGGATGGGAAGTAATACAATTAATATTTTTTAAATGGCTCTACACTTCTCTGAGGCTACAAAATATAATCTCAGTTCTGAAAACGTTTGTAATATATGTATATATATATTATATAAATTTTGAGATATAATTGCATATTTAAAATTTCCTAATACTAAGCATGGATTATTTTTAAATGAAACAGTTTTGTTCCAGTAAATGTTTTGTCTCTGATTTTAATACCTGCCATTTAACAAGCACAATTCAAACTGGAAAAAAGCTAGATGATGGACTAAGATATAATTATAAAACACTTCTTATATACATACAGCATCAGTGTCTCTGAAAGAGTTAATATAACTTCCAAAAATACCAAACCAGGAACTATGAAAAAGCAGTGAGAAAACCAGTTCAATATGATATCGATTTTTGGAATTCTTGAGTTCAGAGCATAAGTTTCACACTTGGTCTATAGGTCCCATCTAGGTATTCCTGGAACCAATATCCATAATTCAGGCAGAGAGCTCAAGAGAGATCTAGCAATATAAATAACCTTTGACCAAATTAATTCCAACGTGGTTTAGCCATAGGTCTACAAATGTGCTCCTAAGAACTCTTGGACTTGGCATATTTTCCGTCTTGCTGTGAAATGCCCAGATATACTCCAGCCGGCAGATAAATAATGGATGGCATTTAATAAAAGCAAATCAAAGCTAACATTTTGAATCAACTTCCTTCCCTAATATAGCAGCAGAGATTTAAGGCAAATGCTTTAGTTGTGAATTTCTTCTGGCCAATCTCATTACAGCATTAAAACAGTGCCTCCTACAAATTTGTCACTCCCACCTGCCAGTACTAATGTTGTAGTTGTGTAGGCATAACCCACGTGCATTTAGGCCCAAATTTAAAATATTCTGGAAGTTGGTGTTCCTTTTCAGTGTACTTCGCTATATACAAACAGGAAGAAGTTACGTCTAGACAAAGTCTGTGTCTCTTAGGATATTTTGACATAAGCATTTTCCTCACCATTTTTAATCTTCTTCACAATACTTCTTTGTCAGATAATAGCGGTTAAATTCTTAAACAAAAATAGCGAAGAACTGTAAATAAAGACCAGAATAAACAGCTCCCTGCTCCAAATGAATACATTTCCTATTATATTTTGTCAAAGATACAAAAGGAATGTCCAAAGCAGTCGTATAAACAAATAAATATTATCTAAAAATGAAACATCTTTATTAGCTTTTTAGGACTTTCTATTTTTTTGGCTAATAGAGTGAACAATTCAAATAATATGTTTGAAACTGAAAGATAAATCCATTTAAGAGCTTATTTTCCCTAAATCCTAACTTCCAAAACATATGGAAAATTGCCCTAAGGTGAAGAAGGTTGTTGCTTTTATCACACTGTGCATCTAAATTCCCAAGATGATTGATTTAACGAGGTTCATACATTAGAAGCCTTTTCCATTGTTACAATAAGAGGAAATCATGAGAAAGATTAACGCCCTCCACATGGGGCCACTGTATTAAAATGTCTTTGAAATTTCTTCACCCCAGGAGCACTTCCTTTTCATGCCAGTGCTCGGTAAAGTTGGTCTCAGTAAAGAATTTATTAGCTATAGCCGATGAAGCTGTTGTGCTGGAAATACATACCTGAGACATGCCTACTTTCAAAGAGACATATAAGCCAGTCAGTCTGCAAACAAAATTTGATATCATGGCTTAGTTACCAGGGCAGCACATCTCTGAGGTGCTTGCAAGTGAGGCCACCCACAGGTCTGCCATGGCATGTACGATCTTGTCACCACAGGGCAGTGTTAGCAAACTGGAAGCAAAGCCACGCACCCTCCGATCACTTAGAAAACCTCTCACACCTAGAGGCGTAAGGTGTCTTTTCTAAAAAGACAGGATGTTTTCTTGCCCTCACCTTCGCTTTTCTCCTCATATACAAGAGAAAAGAAAACATTTCAATCCAGTCTTACAAGTCACTGGGATGGTGACATCTATCTGAGTCCTTCCCTTCTTATATCACTCTGACCATATAAAAGAGCTGACTTTAGAAGAATAGTTTTTGTAAAACCTGATTAAGCTCAGGTTTATATACCACATGCAGTCAATCATCCCACTACTGACATTAACTGGGCACCAATCATAAGCCTAGTAAGGTGCTACATACTGGGATATATACATGAAACTATTTATAAACCCAAAATACTATTTATTTCATGACCACAAAGTAAATAATAAAGTCCAAAGTATGTAGCCTTTACAGTAATAAAAGTGAGATATAATCAAAATCATATTGAAAAGCAAGAGGACTATGGCTGACAGATACCAAACGTATATGGCATAGAAAGACAATTGTCAGCACACATCGAATATAGGACCAGCAAGCCTCGAAGCAGATTATCTATCACGTCAATCTTATTCCCTGGTATTAAACATTTCTGCTTCTTACCTTTACTCTTGCTCCCCTGGTCTGGAGTATTGTATCTCCTATCCACGCATTCACGGGATACTCTTCATAAAGACCCTACTGAAACCCCACATTTCTCATGGCAACTCCAAACCCCAACAACCTCTCACTTCTGTAAATTCTTACACTTTTTTAATCTTCACCTCATACTTCAACAAATATTGTTCTGTACCACTTGTTATTGTTTCCTCTTGGTTAATTTTATAATCCTAGCTAGCTTGGAAGCTTCCTGAGGGTAGGAGCCAAATCTTCCATAACTTCTGCCTCTCCACAAAACTTACAGAGGAGTGGGCATATTGTTATTTGCACTTAATAAATACTAGACAATTTGATTTGTTCTAGGTTGGATTGGTGTGAAGAACTGACTCATTTGAAAAGACCCTGACACTAGGAAAGATGGAAGGCAGGAGGAGAAGTGGATGACAGAGAATGAGATGGTTGGATGGTATCACCAATTCAATGGACATGAGTTTGAGTAAACTCCAAGAGTTGGTGATGGACAGGGAAGCTTGGCGTGCTGCAGTCCATGGGGTCTCAAAGAGTCGGACACAACTGAGTAACTGAACTGGACTGAACTGAGGTTGGACTGGTAGGGAAACAGTTCCTTTAAAAAAAAGTTGAGAAATATAGAATACATTTATTCACCACTTTAAAGTAAAAAAATGAAACAGTTGTCAAATTATATAGAAAACAAGGACACTGGGGTACAAGTAATAAAGTTGTAAATGTTTGATTAAGTCATTAGTTTAAAACAGTAAAGATCAGCAACATGGAAAAAATCCATAAGAAACATAACAGGAACAAATGTAAGAAGATTCATAGCCTCTTTGCCCTATTCTGAAAAATTCCTGCATTGCTTCTTGAGCATCCCCCTCAATTTAAAGAGAGGATAAAAAGAAAAACTGTTAAGGCAGCTACTGGTGAGTGAGGTAGGCATGAATATACAGACCAAGCCAGGGTTCCAGTTTTACTCACATACCAAACAGCAGAAAGATTTGGGAAAGTTATTTAAACTCTTTAAATTAGAGATTTCATATCTGTAAAAATCAGAGTAATAAAACCTAGCACACTGGTTGTTGGGAGGATCAAGTGAGTTCTTAGTTTATAGTTGACTCTCAGTAAATGGAGTAAATGTAATCATGTTGTTACCCATAACAGGCTTTGAAAGCTTTACTGATAATTACTTAGAAGGAAAAAAGTATCATTTATTCCTATTTGAAAATACGCTTCCTCTTAGAAATTAGTATGTATACACATGTGTTAAAATACTTCAGTCATATCCAACTCATCGGACTGTAATCCACCAGGGTCCTCTGTCCTTGGGATTCTCCAGGCAAGAATACTAGAGTGGGTTGCCATGCCCTTCTCCAGGGAAATCTTCCCAACCCAGAGACAGAACCCGTGTCTTATGTCTCCTGCATTGGTAGGCAAGTTCTTTACCACCAGTGCCACCTGGGAAGCCCAGAAATTAGCATATCTATAAGCAAATTTTACAAACTGGACCCTGTAAGAGGGTCACTACACAGAGACTAAACAGACTAGAGGCCAGATGAGCCTGCTAGACCCTAAACTTTGCACTTGTCTTTTCCCTCCATTTTGCACTTCACCTTTCCCATTCTTTTGGAGAAGGCAATGGCAACCCACTCCAGTACTCTTGCCTGGAAAACCCCATACCAGTTTCCTCTGGTAGGTTACAGTGCATGGGGTCGCAAAGAGTCGGACACGACTAGGCAACTTCTCTTCACTTCATTTCCCATTCTTCAAGTATTTCTTCAAGTATTCTTGACCTCTTCCTAACTAAATCTTACTTTCACCCTTTCTTCTTTTCCTATATTTTCATGAGTTCCCTTTCACCCATCCTGCTGCCTATACATATTAACTCCTGAGAACACAGAAATTTCAAGAATGAAAAGAAAGAGAAAAGTATTGACTCTCTTTCATGTATATAGTAAGTTGAGCCACATGAAATTGTTGTTTTGTAGGTAAAATTTATAGACACAAAAATATACAGTATATAACTATGGTGGTTTAGTCACTAAGTCATGTCTGACTCTTACGACCCCATGGACTGTAGCCTGCCAGGGTCCTCTGTTCATGGGATTTCCCAGGCAAGAATTCTCAAGTGGGTTCCATTCCCTTCTCCATGGGATCTTCCCAATCCAGGGATCAAACCTGGGTCTCCTGCATTGCAGGCAGATTCTTTACCAACTGAGACTCCAGGGAAGCAATGTAACAGTATGTGTACCTACAAATATTACAAATATCTTCTAATGCTCTTACGGTCCTGAGTTTGTAAAAAGTGAAGATAACTTCACTTTGGTAACATTGAAAAGTCAGGTTCAAAGTGTACTGAAATTTTAATTGGTTTTGAATAACCTTAAAACTTCTTTCCATTTGGCCAAGACGTGACTACAATTTGTAAGCCAAATGCTTTTCAAATAATGACCCATAGAACATGGATCAGTGTGTAGGGGTATGCAGTTAGGGTTCTTTGTTTATAAACAACAGAAGCCCACTCTGGCTAACTTAAGCATGAAAAGTAACTTGATAAAAGATAATTCATAGAATTTTTAAAAATCTGAACCATCAGGTCTTGGGAAAAGTGGAAGGCCAGCCATGAGCTCTCAAGAGCAAGAATTAATGCTCAGAAACTTTAGGAAACTCCCAAAGAAGCTCCATTTTAAAAAACATAGTTGATTTTATTTTTTTAGGACAATTTGAAGGACCTGGCAAAATTGAGCGGACAGTAAAGAGTGTTTCCATATACCCTCTGTCCCTATGTATGCATGGACTCCCCCATTGCCACCCAAAGCTTATAGTTTACATTACAGTTCACTCTTGGTGTTGTATATTCTATGGATTTTGAAAGATGTACAACATGTGTCCAACATTATAGTATCATACAGAGTAGTTTCACTGCCCTAAAAATCCTTTGTGCTCCATCTCTAACTCCACATAACCCCTAAGCAACGATTGATTTTTTTTTAACTATTGCCACAGTTTTGCCTTTTTCAGAAATCCATATAGTTGGAATCAACAGTATTTGTCCTAAAACTTATCTGAAAAACAAGTAATAAGTAAGTGTTAGTCTGCTCAGTCATGCCTGACTCTTTGCAATCCCATGGACTGCAGCCCACCAGGCTCCTCTGACCATGAGATTTTCCAGGCAAGGATATTGGAGTGGATTGCCATTTCCTTCTCCAGGGGATCTTCCCGACCCAGGGATCGAACCCAGGTCTCCTGCACTGCAGGAAAATTCTTTACTGACTGAGCTACAAGGGAAGCCCACAAGTGGTAATAAAACTCTTCAAAAATAATATAAGAGTGCTTAGAATATGGCTTGGGACATCATAAGTCTCAAAAAAATTAGTTGGATATTATCCTCCCAACAGTCCTGGCATACAGCTGTTATTAATTCTACCATTACAGTCACCCCTCACAATTTCAGCTTGTATTTATACCAGTCTCCCTGGAATATGATCCTGGCTTTCCCCCCAAACTATTTTCCTTTGTCTCATCTCTCAGAAAACCAACACAGAATACTTCTTTGGGCTGACCTAATTTTTCCAACCCACTTGTTGCCCCAATAATCAGTCTTTTGGTCTGATCTCTTATGACTTCAAATATATCGGCAAACCAATGAACAATCTGTCCAGAGGTATTCAAAACATCACCCCCATGTTGTGAAGCAAAGAAGATCGCAGTAATTAGGAGGACATCAGTTTAGTAGTGAAACTACCATTCAAGTTAGCTAAAATATAGCTGACGGGATAAAATACTGTACTCTGGAAATCTGACATCTATGCTAAAAATTATCTTCATAGTGTTCTTTTATGCCTAGATTTCACATAAATGTTTCAAATACTTCAAACAAGGTGGCTTGGACAACAAGAGCTCCGTGGTGCTCAGATTCATCCCAGGGAAGGAGTCAGGCCATGGATCATAAAGCAAAGGCAAGCCATTGGAGAGAGAAGAAAGTAGTTTACTCATTAAACGTTGTAGTGGATTTTATTAACATGTAAAAGTAAAGGTTCAAGGAAATTAAACAGTACTCAGAATATACAGGTAAAGGATGAAGTTTATTTTAGTAAATTCAGGTAGCTTGTTACTGAGCAAAGAATAAGGAAGTGACAATCACATGCGTATAGACAGTTATGTTCCACCATGCATTGTAGTGTCCTACCCTCTAGCGAGTTCTCTGCCTTTTCATTACTAATAGCACTCAATTTATTCAAATACAAGTCAGTATCATCTTCTCAAAAATCTGGGCTTCTAGTCAATCCCAAGAAGATAAGCTTGTCTGATTCAATTGTGGTAATTCTACTTCCCTTGCAAATGATTACTTTAGGAATAGACATGTACTACCTAAAAATGACCAAAAAGAAATAAAAGGAGGGACTTCCCTGATGGTTCAGTGGTTAAGACTCCAGCTTTCAATGCAGGGTGCGGAGGTTCACCTCCTGGTGAAAGTGAAAGTGAAGTCGCTCAGTCGTGTCCGACTCTTTGCGATCCCGTGGACTGTAGCCTACCAGGCTTCTCTGCCCATGAGATTTTTCCAGGCAAGGATACTGGAGTGGATTGCCATTTCCGTCTCCAGGGGATCTTCCCGACCCAGGGATCGAACCCGGGTCTCCCGCATCGGAAGCAGACTCTTTAACCCCTGAGCCACCAGAGAAGCATGGGAGTGCTAAAGACCCACATACTTCAGAGTATAGCCAAAAATTTTTTTAAAGGAAGTAAAGGGAAAATTCTGAAGATGGATTGATGGACAAGTTTTATCACTTTTTTTTTTTAAAGGCCAGGAAAAGGAAGTATCAAGCATTTATTCTCTCTTTCCTATATTTTGAGCAACAAATTAGTTTATAAGGAAAAATTCTTCTTTATTCAAGAATTGCAACTAACAAATGCAGCCCTTAAGAGGATAATTAATCTAGGCAACAACCATCAATAGATGACAAAACATTATGCAAAAGCTGATGCAGAACTTTATAAAGAATGGATCTTATTTATAACTTCAGAATCCATTGATGAATCATAATATCACTAACAGTAGAACAACCAGTTATTACCTGTCTTCTGATTTGGACTTTTAGGAAGTACATAGTATCATTTATGAAATTATTCCTACTTATTCCTACCAAATAACAAAAGTGAATCTGAATCTGTTTAAGTCTTGATATTTAAACACTTAAATATGAGGAAGAGGCTTGAGTTCAATGCATCACAAGGAAGCAATCAGCCAAATCTAGTATGTGGATGGTCTACAGAATAAATATAACTCAATGTTGACTCTTTCTGACCCCATGGAGTGTAGCCCACCAGGCTTCTCTGTCCATGGGAATTCTCCACGCAAGAATACTGGAATTGGTTGCCATGCCCTCCTCCAGGGGATCTTCCCAACCCAGGGATTGAACCCAGGTCTCCTGCATTGCAGGCAGATTCTTTACTGTCTGAACCACTAGGGAATGTGACCCCATGGACTGTAGCCCACCAGGCTTCTCTGTCCATGGGAATTCTCCACACAAGAATACTGGAATTGGTTGCCATGCGCTCCTCCAGGGGATCTTCCCAACCCAGGGATTGAACCCAGGTCTCCTGCATTGCAGGAGGATTCTTTACTGTCTGAACCACTAGGGAGGTGAGGAGGTGAGGAGGTGAAGTCGCTCAGTCGTGTCCGACTCTTTGCGACCCCGTGGACTGTAACCTATTAGGCTTCTCCGCCCATGGGATTCTCCAGGCAAGAATACTGGAGTGGATTGCCATTTCCTTCTCCAGGGGATCTTCCCGACCCAGGGATCGAACCCGGGTCTCCCTCATCGGAGGCAGACTCTTTAACCCCTGAGCCACCAGAGAAGCATGGGAGTGCTAAAGACCCACATACTTCAGAGTATAGCCAAAAATTTTTTTAAAGGAAGTAAAGGGAAAATTCTGAAGATGGATTGATGGACAAGTTTTATCACTTTTTTTTTTTAAAGGCCAGGAAAAGGAAGTATCAAGCATTTATTCTCTCTTTCCTATATTTTGAGCAACAAATTAGTTTATAAGGAAAAATTCTTCTTTATTCAAGAATTGCAACTAACAAATGCAGCCCTTAAGAGGATAATTAATCTAGGCAACAACCATCAATAGATGACAAAACATTATGCAAAAGCTGATGCAGAACTTTATAAAGAATGGATCTTATTTATAACTTCAGAATCCATTGATGAATCATAATATCACTAACAGTAGAACAACCAGTTATTACCTGTCTTCTGATTTGGACTTTTAGGAAGTACATAGTATCATTTATGAAATTATTCCTACTTATTCCTACCAAATAACAAAAGTGAATCTGAATCTGTTTAAGTCTTGATATTTAAACACTTAAATATGAGGAAGAGGCTTGAGTTCAATGCATCACAAGGAAGCAATCAGCCAAATCTAGTATGTGGATGGTCTACAGAATAAATATAACTCAATGTTGACTCTTTCTGACCCCATGGAGTGTAGCCCACCAGGCTTCTCTGTCCATGGGAATTCTCCACGCAAGAATACTGGAATTGGTTGCCATGCCCTCCTCCAGGGGATCTTCCCAACCCAGGGATTGAACCCAGGTCTCCTGCATTGCAGGCAGATTCTTTACTGTCTGAACCACTAGGGAAGCGCATGCCTATGCCTTCTCCAGGGGATCTTCCTGATCCAGGAATTGAACTGGGGTTTCCTGCATTGCAGGCAGGTTCTTTACCAGCTGAGCTACCAGAGAAACCCAAAAAGAGACTTAGACAAATATAACAATCAGCAAGCAGTGTATGGGTCTTATATGGATTCTTTTTTTTTTTTCTTTAGACAGTTGAGGAAATTTGAACGTAGTAGTAAATGATTTTAAGGAATTATTACTTTTATGTGTGATAAATGTACATGATTATGTTAAAAAGTTTGTATTTGCTAAATGCATGCTGAGCTATTTGGTAACTATATGGGTAAAATATGTGATGTTTGTTCTAACATAGTCCAGTAAAAAAAAAGTGGAAAGTGGAGGAAAGAAATAAATGAAACAGACTGGCAAAATGTTGATAATCATCAAAGCTGGGAAGGACATAGGCTTGAAGTTTTCAAAACTGAAAGATTTTAGAGATATGGGGGAAACCTGACACAGAAGAATGCACTGTCTTTCCATTTCCAGCTTCTGATTATTGCTATGACCCTGATGGGGCACCTCTTCTAAGGCAGAGCAGAGAGGGGGAAAGAAATTCAGTCACTGATGACATCATTGAGCCACTGGATTAACCAGCCCTGACACTATCCTACTCTGATTTTACTAGGTCAAGTAATAAATGCTTTATTATTTCAACTAATTTTAAGATGGGTTTTCTAGTACTTGCAGCCAAAAGTATCCTAATTGATATGAAGTTACATAAAATTATTTTATTGCTGTTTTTTAAATTATTATCTTTAACTAGACAAGGATTACCTGCTCACTGAAAAAACAAACAAACAATAGAGAAGCATATAGGGCACAGTTATTTCTCTTCATGGCTCCCCCCACCCTATCTCCCACTCCTTAGCAGATGCATCTACTATAAACACATTTTTATTTAACTGGAATATCTGTACCTGTGTTCGCCAGATGATATTGTTTGTGAGTATTCCTTTGTGAATCTGTGTGCCTATATGTCTATGTGTATTCTCATATGAGCCTTAATCCTTTGGGGACAAAGAACTTGTCTTTTCATTTAGCTATGATTATCTCCCTAAGTGGCTAATGTAGCACTAAAATTTCACCAGGCACTCAGTAAACATTTGTTTGTAGGTGATAATGATGTTAAAAAAAGACTAGCTGGGCTCACAAGAATCATTTCCAAACTGCACACAAACTGAACTCCAAGTCTGCAAACGCAATACTGTACCTTCCCCACACCCCCGCAGAAAAATAACAATAGATCACAACCGAAGACACCAGCAGGTGTGCAACATGCAAATGGCAAGCATGGAAACTGAAGTGACTGACATTCTGAAGACATTTTCCAGCAAGATAAATTGTCAAAGCTGAGAACATTTGAACAGCAGGGCACAGCAAAGAGGCATTACATCTTCACATTTCAAGTCATTTGGCTGTGCACAGCAGAGTTACTTATAAAACTTAGGAAAGAGAAATCTACATTAACTGTTGAGCCATCCATAGGACTGCATTTGGTAAGGAGAGAGGGCATATGTGCCCATCTGTTCCGGATCTAGCTACCTTCCCAACCTTCCCTCTCTTGTCATTTTTAGAATGTAAACATTTTGAATGTAGGGAGGAACTGGGTTCTGTGGTATGTTCTGAACAGTTTCCAGCACTTTGAGCACTTAGAACATTTTTAAGGAATAACAACATTTTGCATTGGACTGGAGGGAATAGAACTTCCCCTTCATTTGCTAAAATGAGAATATCTTTTATTCACCAAAAGCTGTTCTTTGGCTGACCAATTTAGTAAAAGAATAAAGAACTCTTCCTCTCAAGCTTAGAAGAGACCTGTTCTTAAACAATGAAATGGTAATTCAAGAAGACATGTAGTATCAGAGGATCAGTTTGTAAAAGCAGTACTTCTCTGAACCACAAAGATAGCTTAAGGTTGTAGAAGCTCAGTTGGACCCAGCCAGGGGTTCTGGTTTAGGAGGCCCAGTCTCTTGAGCAGATGTAGAAGAAAATTGTGCAAGATTAGACCAGGCAGAAAACGTTTTGATTCCAATGCTGAAGCTGCAAAAGAGGGGAGGGGCTAGTGTCAATCTTGTAGAATTTTTAAGAAATAATAATGAATTCTTTCTTGAAATGAAAATTTAAAAATTTTTAAATACTATTTGGAATTTAACCTACAAATATAATTGCTCAAGTGTGAAACCAGTGTGGAATTAAAGTGAGTCACTGTGCACTGTAATAGTGAAAGACTGGGAAACAATATAAACATCCATCAATATGGGACAAGTTGAGTCATTTATGGCACTTCAATGGAAAGCTATGTAGCTGTAAAAAAGAATGAAAAAGTGCTCTGCATGGTAATGGAAAGATTTGAATTTAAAAAATACAGGATAGTATGTATAATAAAATGTTGTTTTAGTATAAATGAAAGACAAATATCTATATTAATGGCAAGTACATGCATAAACAAAACTCTGTAAGGGCACAAAACTTTCACAGTAGCTACCTGGGGAAAGTAGAAACTGGTCATGTGTGAGAAAATAATTGAAGGAATCCTTTATACTGTGTAGGTTTTCATAGATTCTCATTTTGAATCATATGACTATTTAAACCATTTTAAAGTAACTTCCTTTTATACCTATACTGAAACTTAAAATCAAGTAAACAGGACAAATTTCTTCTTTAGCATGACTTTTTAAAATGCATTCTTCCAAATATTACAAAAGAAAGCCATGCCCAGCCTCCCCTGATTGCCTTTAAAAATAAAAAATTAATTTAAAAAAATTGGAGCAGGTAAAAAGGATGTAAGCATACAACACACTATTTTTCCCTAGACAGCTGTTAACCTGAATATATAAATATTTGAAATGGTGAGTTGCTAATGTAAAATGAAAGATGTAACCTCAGGGGTAGAACTGAATGCACAAGGGAATGACTACAATTTAGAGAAAGAAAAATACATAGAGTCAGACTAATGCCAAAACCTGTTTCGTCCTCAGAGACTGTAAACAAGAAGTCTAGGTGAGTGACAAACACGATAAGATCTTCAACAGTGAATGCTGGTTTATATTCTCCACTCCATTTACGTCAATAACAGTTATATTTATGGAATGTATAGCCAGCCTCACCCAAAGGCCCTATTACCACAGAAAATAAAAGTGTGGATAAAGGGCAACTCTGCCCATTGCCCCTGGTGAAAATAAATTGTTGAGGATACTATCTAGTCAAAGAATGAATGCCTAAAGGCATCTGTTAAAAGTTATCATTTAATTCCTAAAACCTTTTGCTGTATATTTATTTTCTGTTATTTCTCAGTTGTTTTGAAAATAAGCTCCTATGGTAGTAGAAGCAATAAATGCTATATTAAGTTCTCTGCCAAGGCAATATGGGTCCTTCTCCCTCAATAATAGCACAAAACAAAAAATTCAAGTATTACTGCTGCCTACATTTTCTTCTTATTTCTTATTAAAAGAATTTTTTAAAAAAATGACCATTGCTTTACAATGTTAATTAAATGAGAATTAATTCAGTATTACACTAAAAAATGCAATGAACATAAATGACAAACCAGCTAACATTATTTATATTTGCTATTTAATTTAGAAATTTAATTATTAATATAAATCAATATAATATAGGCATAATGTTCTCATAGCAATAAACAATTTCACACTGTTAGTCACATAAAAATCTTTCATTTGAAAATGAAGTCACTTTTTTAAATGCACTTGGCAAGATTGGAGTCTCCCCAAATAACTCACAGAAGCACAAACATAAGTTAATAATCTGAGTATCATTTCGACTCTATGTTTGTGAAGTATCAGATGTAAGAAAAACTATGGTAAAAAAAAGGGGGGGGGAACATGTCTCAGCAAATTATCATTATATATACATGGTTTTTAGGTTTGTTTTAAATCAGTTATCTTTCCTAAAACTCTGGACCACAGTATATCATACATGACTATTTCATTTGTCTAACATCATTAAAATTTATGCCCAAGTAGTTATCAGGAGTTGCAACTTTAAAAAAATTATAAAAGGCCCTGTTTAACAATTTGGGTATGCCATACTGTGACCAAAAACCAATCAATTAGTCAATCAATCAAATCAATACAAATGTAAAAGCAAAAGTACAGTCACTCATTTTGACAATTTGCCTAAGTCACTAAGCATCAGAAAGTAGAAATCAAAAAACTCTTCAGGACTGGAAGGTTCTGAGAGGCTTTTAGTAGCAGAGGGGAGGGGACATTTTTACAACAACCCTTGACAGATGATCATTCACACTGGATAACTGGGTGAGCACTACCAGAGATGGGGAATTAGCCATGAGCATGGGTGGAGGAGCCTGGTAGGCTGCAGTCCATGGGGTTGCTAAGAGTCAGACAGGACTGAGTGAGTTCACTTTCACTTTTCACTTTCATGCATTGGAGAAGGAAATGGCAACCCACTCCAGTGTTCTTGCCTGGAGAATCCCAGGGACGGGGGAGCCTGGTGGGCTGCCGTCTATGGGGTCGCACAGAGTCAGACACGACTAAAGTGACTTAGCAGCAGCAGCGGCAGTTCCATGTTGACTTCTACTGATTTTTACTGAGACGTTTTCCTTATTCCAGCAACTAGCCCCCATTCCTTATAGTAATTATTCCAAAAAAAAAAAAAAGGTCTCTTTCCCCAACATGGTAGCCTTTCAAATATTCAAACACTGTTGCCACGTTCTTTGTGGTTCCAAACCAAACACTCGGAAGCCATTCAAGTGTTTTCTCATAACATACTTTCCAGACTCTTTTTACTTTCTCTGATTCTCTTTGATACTCTCATATGGTGGCGTCCCTTTTAGAGTGTGACACCTAGAACTGGGCATAAGTTTAGTCTAACCAGCAGACAGTACCCCAGGAAGTCTCTGGATGTGAACAATGCCAAGCTTCAACTAATGCATCCTGTAATTGTATGCTTTAACAGTCATACAACTTTTTTTGTCTTTTATTGCACTTAGAATTATCCACAATGCTAAGGCCATCATAATATTATAATTTCTGATGTCTTTTATATTATTTTAATAATCTTTTGATTATATACTAATATTGGCAAAATTTTATCTGATTTCATCTTTCCAATGAATATTGATTCTGTTATCTTTGAGGTATTCACTATACCTCAAAGTTGATATTAATTGTAATTTTTATAAACTTGGGTACTGTTTCCAAGACATTAAAAAGGGTGTTTAATAGGAAGACTAGTGCATTATGAAACTTCACTAGAGAAAGTCTTAAAAATTGACATAAGTGCATTAATTAACCAAATTTTTTTGCATTTAGTTCACAATCTTACAATTAATTCAAATTAATTGTTATCACCAATTCTGCATTTATAACCTATGCTAAAAGTACATGAAGAAGGGCTGCCAAATGACCAGGCTACTCTAAACCATGGAACATTGTAGAACCATCAATTTCACAATCCATTTTTTCAAAAAACAAAAGGAAATGGCATTAGTTAAGAAGGACTTTTTGCTGGTGAATTTGTGCTGCCACCCAGAGATTACATTTCACATTTCTATATATCATGTATAAATTTATTTTCTCATCAAAAAATTTTTCTCATCCACACAGATGACCTTAGAATTTGGAATTCAACTATTATGGAGTGTTAGATTTTAAAAACACTACTGAAATTACTAAGAGTGGTCACAGGGAAATAAATGGTGGCCAACAGTACGATTATTCACTTCCAGTTGAATCTGGATGTTTTCTTAGAGAGATGAGTTCTATCCAATTTTATCTCCAATGTAGTAATAACATAAAATAGACCAGAGAAAATAGTCTTTTAAACATTATCTTATTAATATTATCCAAAGTCATGTGTGGTATTTGTTTTAAAATGGCTTCTCTTCTGTCAGCATTTGTTAGCTTCTTGACAAATAGAGAAGAATCTAGAAACAAGATACTCCTTGGTTATGATAGTATCTAGGATGAGCAAATGAATGAACTAACGAATAAAAAAAAAAAATAGGAAGAGAAATGGAGAGAAAGGGAGGAAGAAGTGAGAATTTGGTCTACTAACACATTGATCTTGTTAGGGTATAAATGCTTTCCTTAAGTGACTTATGGTGGGAAAGTGAATTCACCAAGAAGGGCACAGAAGCTGTGGGAAAGAGGCAGACTAAAGGCTTGAGACATACCACCCAAATCTTTCACACAAATTTTTGGATAGACTTGATTAACTTATTCCAAATGATTTTTTAATCTTTAACAGGGAAAGATAATCCCCTCGAAATCCAGTCTGTGGACTAATCCAGAAACATAAGCCGGTTAAGAGACCATGTTCTGTCTACATGCAACATTTTGGAAGGTTTAATCAAGTTGTAAGGATGATATAAATTATTTCTTCAATTATTTTAAAAATACTCTTTTCATAACAGATGAGTCTAATGTAAAACACTTTTTCCCCTAAGGGAAGAAAATTCATCTATTGAGATGAATAGATTTCTGGAAAAAACTAATTGAGTTGATGTAACCTTATAAGAAAACATTAATTATAATACAAGTAGATTATGTAGAGATTAACTGATCTAAAATGCTATACCTTGTATAGGTGAAGATGAACTTGGTTTCACAAAGCAACTCTGGTCATCATTAAAATTTCAGGTTAAATAGGGCAATCCAAAAGTTTTAAAGAATATTCTTAATTTTTGGAAAGTAGTTTGTTCTATGAGATTTTTCATTAATGTACGTTCTTTTCTTGGATCTTTTCCCTTGACATTAAGAAAATCACTTGCTTTTTTTTAACTTGTACTGTTTTGCCAACTACAAATTTGAAAGATAATATTATTTGTTCTTCCTCTCTCTTATTAAAGATTACAAGCATTAAAAATTCCTATTTATGCTTTGTGCCACTTTGGATAAAGTGTGTAAGATATTATTTGTGTAACAGAGAAAGGGTGATTCTTCCTGGCTTACCTTTCTCCTGACATCATCTTAGCATGAGATTTTGTTGGTCCAAGAATGACTGGGGAGAGGAGAGATGCATTGGTACATTAAGCCACATTGACTCTAAGTTCTTTGGATCCTTGAAGGTGGAAAAACCACCTTTTCAATGCTATGAGCAACTTGATGTCCTCCAAGATGTGAAATCATGTGCCACTTTTTCCTTTGTCCTTAGAAAAATACCACAATGAGTCCCTTTGTTATACAGACATAAAACACCAATGTTTAAGAAGCTGTGACTCCTAAGAGCTAAATTGTTCATTGAAATCATGGAAAAGGCTGAGTTCAACTTCTGCAGACTTTTTCCTATAAAGAAAAACTCATTTTTCATATCTGTTTTCATTGCAGCATACTTCCAAACTGTTGCTTTCCTTGTGGGTGAGGATGTGTGATAAATCTAATTATTGCTCACAGAATAACAGGAACTAAGATTTAGAACTACCGAAAAGATATCTGACATTATACTAGTTTCAAGGATAGAAAAGTAAACTAGGGTCAGAATCTCTGAGGATGGAGCCTGCACTTGTATATTTTAAAAAGCTCCATGCATCTTCTGAAGCACAGAAAAGCCTTTTACAATGGATTGTAGGTAACCCTCTCACAGTCTAATCTACCATTAAAAAACCCAGATTTTGAAAATAATCTGCTATTGGGCTTTTATGCTCTGATGTGACTGGAACAAAGACATACGGGAATGTTCTAAGACTGAAGGTTTTCTAAAAAGAAGTGGAAATAAGAAGATCCAAGGACAAGACTTGAAACAGCATGTGTGAGACTGGGATGGTAAAAATTTCTCAACTCACATTGGGCCTCATAGTTCAGAGTACAGGAACATCAAGTCATACTAGGTTGTTCTCCTGGGATAAGCTCAACTTCACTCATGGAAACAGACCGGAAGTCAGATTATAAAGCACACGGGAATGGCAGGTGCCAAGGAAGTACAGGCAGAGCCCTGACAGCTTCACCTTCACTCAGGAACTAGGTTATTTGTGCATGAATTATGCACAAAATTGCACAAAGACTCTGACTCTTCCATCTATTTCTTATTTTTTGTGTGTGTTGTTGAAGTTTGTTAAATTCGGATCTTCACTGAAATACAAAGATCACTCCATTTAAGACACCACAATTCGTCACTAGTTCAAAACATCCTCTGCCTCTGGGACAAACAAATAGAGCAGAAAGGTTTTATCATCTGGCATTCTTGACATCTGACTTCTTATCCCTCAGCAGCTCAAGATGATATCTAAATGTTAGCACGTGCTTTAGGCCCTGAAGAGACAAACACATAGCAACAACAATTGCTACTACCATGTTCAGATTCACATGGATAATAGATGGGACTTTGCCTCATAGTCAGTGATGAGGCTGTATTTCATATAAGTGAAAAGTGTGTCATCATAATATGAGTGACTGTATGAGTTTCAGAATAATAAGAGCTTCTGTATAAAACTCAGAAAACTACCATGCTGCAATGAAATATGCACAGGATTTACAATATTTAATGACTTCTGTGCCATATAATGCACAAGGACCTTTGGACTCTTCTTTTTTTTGGCTGAAAGATCTCATTGCTGAATTGTGCTGATACAGGGAACTTTCCCATGGCTACAGGAAGATTCTAACATTTCATACAGATTTATATATAAGATTCCTATTACTGGATAAAAAGGGAAAAGCCACCTGTTAATCTTGTTGCCAAATTCCTTCCAAAGGAGTTGTACATTTTTACACCCTCTTTCCCCAGAAATGTAAGAACATGCCTACTTCCACAAACTTGCCAACAAAAGTATATTACCAAACTTTTAGGTGATGATAATGATAGGTGAGAAACACACCTTGGTGAAATTTTGACCTAACTTTCACTTGATATGAGCAAGGTTGAGTATCTTCTCAAGAGTCTAGGGATCAAGTACACTTTATTCTTCCGTGTTGTACATGTTTATATCTTTTGCTCACTTTTCTATTGAGTTCAATTTTTTTTTTCTAAATTCCTAAGATTTGCAAAACTCCTTAAATTAGCTTATACATTTAATATAAGTCCAAGAAAAAAATGCCAACAGTTTTTTTTTTTTTTTTTTTTTCTGAAATAGACAAGAAGTGCTAGGTTGTGGATTTTTGGATGCTTCTTGCTTGTTTATTTTTCTCTAAAAACTTGAGAAACAACTTGGGTTTGCTTTATATATATATAGAACTTAGAAAATTTGAATATTTCTTGTTAACTTTTATCTAGGTACCATATTTTATCTTTATGTTGCTATTGTAAATGAGGTCTTGGCTTCAATTATATCTGTCTCTTATACACATCTAGATGTGTATAAGAGACAGGATCTAAAATGCTATACCTTGTATAGGTGAAGATGAACTTGGTTTCACAAAGCAACTCTGGTCATCATTAAAATTTCAGGTTAAATAGGGCAATCCAAAAGTTTT
>SJYT01048323.1:0-62622 GCA_006410635.1 Cephalophus harveyi | reverse complement strand
CCCCACCACAGCCCCCACCACAGCCACCACCGCAGCCCCCACCCAGCCATGGCCAAGCCCCCACCCAGCCACAGCCACAGCCCCCACTGCCCCACCACAGCCCCCACCACAGCCACCACCATAGCCATCACCACAACTTCCACAACCACAGCAGACCACGGTGTCAGTAGAGAGAACTCAGGAGATGTGAGGAGGGAGACTCTGGAGGGGAAGGAGGTCTGAAGCTCCCTTCTGCTGGAGGAAGCCCCTGTTACTCTGTTTGGCTTGGCCTTGACCCCAACCACATGACTAGTTCTCTGTTGTTTATCTCAATTTCCCTGGGAGAAGTTTACAGTGCCTCTGGTTTACTTCCTTAAGGACTTATGGCCTCATGAAATAGCTTATTTCAGTTCTGAATTTATTTGTTTTAGGGGCATATTTAGAATAGGATTATGAGGGTCTGAAATATATTACTGTTATCTTTATTTTCTGTTCAATCCATGCAAGTCTGACTCAGAAGTCTTAAGTGAATCATAAACACGAGTAAAATTGTGACGTTTAATCTTTCCCATCTTTTGTTCAGTGTCTTCATTGATCCTTTAAGAGATGAAGCAAAGAAATACTTTCTGAGGCTGGTGTCTCTACCAATAAAAGGCCTCAAACTTAACATTTCCAAAACCTCCTGTGTCTCATATAAAAGGAGAAGAATAATCTGTGGGTCTTCTCCATTCTTTTCCAGGCTTTCTACTGTCCCTGGTTAGTGTTCAGATTCTACAAAGAAGGGATTCACTCCAAAGCAGGCAAAAAGAAGACTCTTTCAGAAGCGCAGGACTTTGGGTCACAGGGTCAGGATTCAGAGCAGCTGGTGCACAGAAACCACGTGCAATCCCACAGCAAGAATGAGATCCACAGACGGACCCATGGCTGAGCCTGTCAGCCCAGGAACAGGAAGCATCTTCTTCCCCAGAGAATGCTGGCTCCCCACCGGGGCGCACAAACAGGATGGAGCTTCCCAGGTGGAACTACTGGTAAAGAACCTGCCTGTCTGTAGGAGACATAAAAGACATGGGTTCAATCCCTGGGTCGAGAGGTCCCCCTGGAGGAGGGCATGGCACCCCATTCCGGGATTCTTGCCTGGAAAACTCCATGGGCAGAGGAGCCTGGTGGACTTCAAGTCCATGGGGCCACAAAGAATCAGACACGACTGATGTGACTTAGCATGCAGGCAGGAGTAGTTGGAAAACAGAATCAATACAATTTTTCATTTGACAAATTAAGTATGTGTTACCTTTGAAACACAACAAAATACAAATAAATTTTGGCTTTAAGCCACAGGTCCTGATGGAGATTGCACTGGAGTGGGCACTCATGTACAAACAAGCCAGTTCAGTGACACGAGCTGAGTCCTGGTTTAAAGTCAAGTCCCATGAAGACTTCCCTGGCAGTCCCATGGCTGGGACTCCACACTTCCACTGTAGGGTTACAGGTTTGATCCCTGGTTGGGGAACTAAGATCCCGTGTGCCGCATGGTATGGACAAAGGTCAAAGTATTTTTTCACATGCTTAAAACTTAACTTTTTTGAAAAAAAGAAAAAAACTTCAAAATTACCTACAAAATTAACAGAAAATCAAATTATAATTAATGACCATTGTAAATTAAAATTATTTAAGTAAAGCTAAAATATGTGTATCTCTACATCCTGACCCATCAACAGAATACCCAAACACAAAGCATTAGTGATTAAATTCAATTGTCTTTGATATTTTGCCAAAAGTAACACGTGTATACAAATTTTTATATGGTTTTTATGATGCTATATTTGACCAGGCAAAAGAATGAAGTACATTATAGCAGTTTCGTAGCATAATTTATTGCTTTACAGTATTGCAACTATACAGTCCGAAGTTCCATGTGTTCTCAAATCCCAGCCCTGCAAATGTTAGGGCTTTGCTACATGCAGACGAAAGCAGAGAGCATTCAAGCCAGCTACAAAAGAGGTACACAGAGATTAGGGCAGGCTCAGTACAATCAGGGTATGTGTATCTGGAATGGAAGGAGCAGAGAGGAGCAGGGATGGCAGGGGCCACAGTCAAATAGGCCTGAAAAAAGCCACTCTTTTTTTCTTTTAATACTGTTTTTTAAAATTTAATTGAAGTAATTTATTCTTTTTTTTTTTTTTGACTGTGCTAGGTCCTCATTGCTGCCTGCAGACTTTCTCCATTTGCAGCAAGCGGGGGCCACTCTCTCATTGTGGTGCATGGACTTCTCGTGGCGGTGGCTTCTCTTGTTGCAGAGCACAGGCTCTAGGATTCAGGGGCTTCAGTAGCTGTGGCACACAGGCTTAGTTACCCCTCAGCATGTGGAATCTTCCAGGACCAGGCATCAAACCAGTGTCCCTGCATTGGCAGACAGATTCTTAACCACTGGACCAGCGGGGAAGTCCTGAAAGTCCCTCTTTACTGTCTGGCTGACCCAGTGGGGACTGGCAGCCCCGAAGGTTGAGGTGTGGGAGGAGGAAGCCCTAACAGTGAAGAGGTGCTGTTCTTCTGCAGGGCACTCGATTAGGATGCTCAGAACCATGTCTCCTGGGAGAGGAACCAGAAGATGCTGTGCCCCTTCAGTTGAAGGATGGGAGGTAGGGTTTGGAGAAGTCCAATGCAAATCCTGCTTTCATATGTAGTTGCACCCCTTTTAGAGCAGTGGGGTTTTGTTACTGCTCTTCTCTGAAGCACCTGAGGCAGAAAAATATTAAGAAAAAAACTGTATTATTTAAAATAGAATATCTGGTCATTTCTTGCTTGTTCAAGGGATGCTGATGGATAGAATATCCTTCAGTGGAGAGTGAAATTGGGGAAAAGTCCTGATATAGTAGGAAAGTGCACTGGGAGGTGGGAGGCAAGGTGGCCCCTCTATATGGTGGGCTTCTGCTGGTTCCTTGCTTCCTGTGTTTTACTCACCAAATTTCTTCACATCTTATGTTGCTATGATGTGGTGGTCATTCCCTGATCCTCTATCACATTCCACATTTCATTGTCTGAGAACATTTCTCACAGAAAATAAACATTGCTTTAAAAAATTTTTTATTGGAGTGTAGTTGATTTACAATGTTGTTTTTTCTGCTGTATAGCAAGGTGAATCAGTTATACATATATCCACCCTCTTTTAGATTCTTTTCCCATAGAGGTCATTACAAGGTATTGAGTAGACTTTTCTGTGCTATACGGTAGGTCTTCATTAGTTATCTATCTTACACATTGTGGTGTTGTTGTTCAGTTGTTAAGTTGTGTCTGACTCTTTGCAACCCATGGACTGCAGCACTCCAGGTTCTCTTGTCCTTTGCTATTTCCCAGAGTTGGCTCAAATTCACGTCCACTGAGTTGGTGATGCTATCTAATCATCTCATTCTCTGCCACCCTCTTCTTCTTTTGCCTTCAATCTTTCCCAGTATCAGGGTCTTTTCCAATGAGTCAGCTCTTCGCATCAGGTGACCAAAGTAATGTAGCTTCAGCTTTAGCTTCATCAGTCCTTCCAATGATATTCAGGATTGATTTCCTTTAGGATTGATATCATTGAAATCAGTCCTTAGGATTGACTGTTGGATCATCATTTGAGAGTCCGAGGGACTCTCAAGAATCTTCTCCAGCCCCACAGTTTGAAAGCATCAGTTCTTTCAGTGTTCAGCCTTCTTTATGGTCCAACTCTCACATCCATACATGACTACTGGAAAAACCATAGCTTTGACTATATGGACCTTTGTTGGCAAAGTTATGTCTCTGCTTTTTAATATGCTGTCTAGGTTGGTCATAGTTTTCCTGCCAAGGAGCAAGTGTATTTTAATTTTATGGCTATAGTCACCATCAGAACTGATTTTGGAGCACAAGAAAATAAAGTCTGTCACTGCTTCCACTTTTTCCCCTTCTCTATACCATGAAGTGATAGGACTGGCTGCCATAATTTTTTGAATGTTGAGTTTTAAGCTGGATTTTTCACTCTCTTCTTTGACACTCATCCAGAGGCTCTTTGGTTCCTCTTCACTTTCTGCCATTAGAGTGGTATCATCTGCATATCTGAGGTTGTTGATATTTCTAACAGAGTTGTTTATTACATATCTACTATAAGTAATCATGAGTGAAATCATAGCAAGTTTTCTCATCCGCCAAGGTAGTTTTCCATACAGTTTCTAACCTAGTGCAGATTAGATGTAGAGGATCTGACTGTGGTTTTGTATAGTAGAAGCACATGTGATGATGTCTGTAGTATTCTTTAGAGTCGTTAAATTATGTAAGTCATTGGGGAATTTGTTGAAGTGTAACTCATTGATTAATTCAATTCATTCAGCGAATGTTTGCTTGAGAATCTACTATGTGACAGGCCCTGTTCTAAAAGCACATGGGATCCATCAATGAATGAACACAACACAAATCCTTGTACCCTTGACATTTCCATGAGTATAGGAGGAAACAGAAAATAAATATAATGGATAAGTATTGAGTACATTAGAAAGTGCTAAATTCAGTGGAAAAGTAAAGGAAAATTAGCATTGTGGTATGGTTTTGTAATCTCACATTAAATCATATCCATACTATGTGCTATCTGCAGCTATTAGAAAATCAGATAGATGCATATGGACACAATGGAAGAACTCTAAGAGGAAGAGGAAAAAAGCAAATTACAGAACAGTTTGCTAGGACCTCATGCAGATATGCATGTGCGCATGTGTCTGAGAAGATCTTAGGAGATACACAACAAAACATACTTGTGCAAATCTCCCATATCCCCACTACCCAAACTGCAGCGGACACTATATAGCTCACTTTGTCCTGAGTGGGTTTTTTCCAAGCCCTCCTTTCACTGAGGGTGACTCTTTGAGGGTCCACATTTCCATCAGTGGTCTCTGCTTCAGTTCCCCTTTGCCCAACCAAATGCTGCTACATGTCAAATTTGTAGAGCCTTCTTCCATTTCTTACCCTGAGAGCTTCCTTTATTTTCATGAGTCAACTCTACACTTAAAGGGGAGCTTTTTTTTTCATTTGTGCAGAGTCTCTAAATGTTTTGCAGAGAGGGAAGGTTTAGGGGGATATCTAGCCTACCATATTGCCAGAAATGAAAATGATCAGTAGAATTTCCAAAGCAGCTGTAAAAAGTTACAGTTTAAGACAACAATTAATTTATTCTTTCTCTATCTGTTCTTGAAAGGAATATATTGACAATAGGATGCCACATTATGGGGAGGAAATTCTTTGCCTTTCAAAATATTAGCAGAGATGCTTAGAGAAGATGATGGAACCCTCCGGTATGTCATCAGGAAAAACAGGCCACAACCCTGCAATCAAATCTGACTTACTTGTTGTTCTAGAAATGAGCACACAGCAGTAATTATAACCTGTATTTTACTAACTATAAAACAAAATAATTCTTAGGCATTACTTTTAGCTTCATTTTTAAAGATGGGGTTGCAATCAAACTTGTTACTAAATTATTTGCTGTGAAACTTCAGTTCCTATTTAAGATAGATTCAAGGTTTTTTCCCCATACCAATTACTCCTGGATAATGAAGACCTATAGTATTCCCATTTACAAAAAGAGAATATGGAGACTCAAGAAGGTCAAGTACTTTGCCCAGCATACCCCAAGCAAGTGACCTAGAGCCAGGTTTCTGGGCCAGGTCTCAGTGACGTCAGGCTCGCGCCCCGTCCCTTCTGAGCATGACGCCAGGGAGGGGCAGGCAGCACCAGCAGCATTGCTCCAGCCCACATCCCCCATGACTTGTTCCCCTTCCTGTATCTCATCCTCTCTCTCAGACCTGGGCCTCCATCCTCAGGGCAAAAACACGCTCCATGCCCCACCCCTCCCAACTCCAGGTGAGAGACCACTAGTCCAAGTGGGACCTGATTCAAATGGACCGGTCTCCCTCTGGGCCCAGAGCTGACAGGTGAAGGCTGTGTGAGTGCTGGATGTCATGTTTCATATTCTGTTCCTGTGACATCATCATGATTAGCTGAAACCTTGACCTCAGCAACTTCAGCGGAGTGCCTGCATCAGTGGGTGAGCTGGCTGGTCATTACAGACTGTGGCTGCCCTGTTTCCTTGATCTCTGCCTGCCTATGGGTCCCCTTGCCCCATTATCTGGGTTCCTGCCACAACCCTATCACATGTTCAAGATGCAGTGACTCGTGATTTCTTATCACTGTTAACGTAATGATATACTATATGACAATATTATAAAGTAATTTCTAGACTTTGTTTCTCTAACATGAAGACTATCTTTTATGGAAGATGGAGAAACCAGCCTTTCTGAGGACACAGAAGGTAAACAAACATACAGTATTAGAATTAAGGCCAAAATTTCCAGAAGTGAATTTAAACATGAGACCAAATTATCCATAATTGTACAGATCCAACTGCTAGGAACACGCAGTACTGTCTTCAAATTAGATTTCATCCCACTAAAAATCACTAGTTGTCTATCTTGTTTATATAGATTCCCAAGAAAAGAGGGTGTCAAACTCTTTCTGAAATCAGGAATTTTTTTTTTTTCTCTGCATATCACTAACCTAAACACTTCTGTAGTTTGAATCTGGTCTTCCTCCATCTTTGGAATAGATGGAAAACATCTGGCAAGTGCAAGAAATTAAAAAGAGCCCTTCAGACGTTGATAAATATTTACTATATTGGGCTTCCCTCATAGCTCAGTTGGTAAAGAATCTGCCTGCAGTGCAGGAGACCTGGGTCGGGAAGATCCCCTGGAGGAGGAAATGGCAACCCACTTCAGTATTGTTGCCTGGAGAATCCCCTGGACAGAGGAGTCTGGCAGGCTACAGTCCATGGGGTCACAAGAGTCGAATACGACTTAGCGACTACCTTTTAGCCATTTTCTTTTCTTTTTTAGAACATGTTATTCATTGCCTCATTATTTAACTTATTTATTTACTTACTTCTTTTAAATTTAACAAACTGTTTACTTTGTAATACCCTTGGAAAACCATCCTTTTCTCTAGCAGCTGTGACCTAATAAGTGCTCAAATTATTTCTCTCCAGAACCTCTGGCCATGCCTAGAGGCTTGGGTCATAATCAAGTCTCTCTTTTTTTAATTTAAATTTTAATTCATTAATTGGAATATAGTTGCTTTACAATGTTGTGTTAATTTCTGCTGTATGACCATCCATATGAATCAGCTGTATGTATACATATATCCCCTTCCTCTCAAGCCTCCTCTCAACCCTCCCTCCATCCCACCCCTCTAGGTACTTACTTATTTATACTTCCTTAGTTCTGTTTCTTCAGTTCAGTCTTGCCCATTTTCCCCCTTTCCTATTTAACTCTCTCCCTCATCTTAACTCCCCAGTGCCTTCTCAGAGCTTTCAGAATAAAATCCAGACTTATGGTGTTTCACAAGGCCATTCTTGGGGGGTGCAGTCTCTCCACTACCACACCAGTTCCCCTTCCTCCAGCCCCATCCGGCTCTCTTTCTCCAATACATGTGTTTCCACCTCAGAACTCTGCACTCATGGTGTATATCAGCTGGATTTGAATCAGGAAAAGAGAAGCCACTCTAATGATTGCTTTTGAAGGAGAGAAAGATGCCATTTAGGGGATCCAATGTGTTGGTTGAAAGGATTAGAAAGGATTAGCTTTGCAGATGCAATCAAGCATCACGGTCCTATGGAGCTCAGGGAACTGCTGCTGATGGGTACAACTGCCAAAGGGGCAACTGGCAGGGATATTGAACTGCAGCACATGAAAGACCAAACCTTGCCCTGAGGAGGAAGCATATGGACCTGTCTAGCCTCCTCCCACAGTGCCAAGGGTGGTGCGGGAAACACAGTTCCCGGCCTTCTAGCACCTTTGGTGGAGGGTTGGGGAATGGGGTTTGGGGCTGAAGCTGAAACAGAACAACCAACAGATGTTCCTTCTGCTTCAGCCCACCAGCCCAGAGGCCCTCTTTTCTCATCCAATCAGCTTTCTAGAGTCTTTAACCCCTCCCTCACCCAGCAACTCTTGCTTAGAAGTCCTGACTTCCTTCAGAACTTAGTTCAGTTCAGTTCAAGTCACTCAGTCATGTCTGACTTTTTGCAACCTCATAGACTGCAGCATGCCAGGCTTCCCTGTCCTTCATCATCTCCTGGAGCTTACTCAAACTCATGTCCATTGAGTTGATGATGCCATCCAACCATCTCATACTCTGTTGTCCCCTTCTCCTCCTGCCTTCAATCTTTCCCAGCATCAGGGTCCTTTCTAATGAGTAGGCTCTTCGCATCAGGTGGCCAAAGTATTGGAGCTTCAGCATCAGTCTTTCCAATGAATATTCAGAGTTGATTTCCTTTAGGATTGACTGGTTTGATCTCCTTGCTGTCCAAGGGACTCTCAAGAGTCTTCTCCAACACCACAGTTCAATTCTTCGGTGCTCAGCCTTCTTTATGGTCCAGCTTGTACATCTATACATGACTACTGGAAAAACCACGGCTTTGACTATACAGATCTTTGTTGGCAAAGTAATGTCTCTGCTTTTTAATATGCTGTCCAGGTTGGTCATAGCTTTTCTTCTGAGGAGCAAGCATCTTTTAATTTCGTGGCTTCAGTCTCTGTCTACAGTAATTTTGGAGCCCAGAAAAATAAATTCTGTCACTGTTTCCATTGTTTCCCCATCTATTTGACATGAAGCAATGAGACCAGATGCCATGATCTTAGTTTTTTAAATGTTGAATTTTAAGCCAACTTTTTCACTCTCCTCTTTCATCTTCATCAAAAGGGTGTTTAGTTCCTCTTCACTTTCTGCCATAAGGGTGATGTCATCTGCATTTCTGAGGTTATTGATATTTCTCCTAGCAATCTAGATTCCAGCCTGTGCTTCATCCAAACCATCATTTTGCATAATGTACTCTGCATGTAAGTTATTAGTAATAGCCTAAATGATCATATATTTTCCTCGTGTATTTTCTGTCTTCCACCACTATATATGTATATATAAAATCGCAGTGCTATATAAGGAAACACAAGAGAGGTGGGTTCGATCCCTGGGTCAGGAAGATCTCCTGGAAGAGGAAATGGCAACCCACTCCAGTATTCTTGCCTGGAAAATTCCATGCAACAGGAGCACAGCGGGCTACAGTCCATGGGATCACAAAGAGTTGGACACGACTGAGCAACTGAGCACGCACACTGGCACAACTGGAGACTCTGTACACACATTAGATCCTGTACCCTTGTAGACCCTGAACTCACCGCGTAGACCTAGGGCTCACAACAGTGCCTGCCATAGAGCAGAACCAGGAGAAACAGTGTCCTTCCCCCACCCCTTCCTCACAGCCACATCTAGAAGGATTCTATTAACACAGCAGTCCAAATAGTCAGGGCTGGCTTTCCAAGACAAGTGAGCATGGTGGGCCCACTGTGAGATAAGTGTGGATTGTGACTGCCTCCTTCTGCGTTCTCATCAACTATCCATCCTTTGTCTGGATGCTTGCTCACCTGCAAGACTTCTGCTTGTGCTTGTGGTGGCTGAGAGTCCCGCCTGATCATCCTTTAGGGTCTGTCACTCACAGCTTCATGGAGAGAGGAGCCCTGGAAGGTACTGGCGGGCAGAGATGAAGTTTGAATCTAGGTACTGCCTTTTCTGGTTATGGAACTCCAGGATTTGTTTTACATCTCTGAGGCTCAGCCTCCCCATCTGATGCCTCTTCCCAGGGCATCAAAAAGTATGATCTGGTACTGTGTATATGGCTAGTTGCTCAGTCGTGTCTGACTCTTTGCAACCCCATGGACTGTAGCCCACCAGGCTCCTCTGTCCATGGCATTTCCCAGGCAAGAATACTGCAGTGGGTTGCCATGCCCTACTCTAGGGGATCTTCCTGTCTTCCCTGGCTCCTGCATTGACAGGCGGATTCTTTACCACTGTGCCACCTGGGAAGCCAGGTGGTCTGGTACCCCCAGACCAGATAGTACTGGTACTATCACTATTTATCCTTACTCTACAGAAAGGGACAGCAAGCTATGGCCCCAGGCCAGTGCTGTCCTTAGCCTGGTTTTGTACTGTCCCCTAGCTCAGAATAGATTTTATATTGTAAAAATAAAAATGCACAGCAGAGATGGTAGATCACCACAAAGCCTAACCAATTTACTACCTGCCCCTTGACAGGAAAAGTCTGTGACGCTGCTCTAAAGGTCTAACTTCCCTTAGACTCTTTTGTGGTTTACTTGATTGATTAGAATGAGACTAAGACTTTTTTCTTAATTAAGATAGCATGATTATTGTTCTGGAGATTTTCCAAAAACTGATAAAACAGGGATACGTAAGCCAGTGGAGTAGGCCTTGAGGAACCAATGACTGATTGATGTTATATTCACCTCCGTCATCCTCCTGGGATTTATACTATCTAGGTGTAACTAGGAATACATAGATTAGCTATAAATATGCCTTAATAGCACCTCTTTGGGAACATTGGATGGATTATCAGCTAATGATTGATCTTGGAGAATTTCCAAGGTAACATTTACAGCTTTTGCTGTAATACATAAAATATGTCAACCCGAGGCCAGCTCATTCTGAGGAAAGAGGAGTCCAGGGTGGAATCCACCCAGCCTGCCCTCCACCCTGGCCACTTCTGTATCTTCCCGCCCACTTCCTGTTTAGCCCTCCACTCTATGCCCCTCTCTGCCCCAAGTCTGCAAGGCACACATTTGCAACGGGGTGGTCATGTAGAGGACATCCATCCCTCCAGATTCTATCTTGATCATATCAGATCCCACAGACGTTTCTCCTGCCACAGCTGTCCTTGTTACTTGGAAAAAACCTTCTGGACTCAAGTTTACCAGTAGTTGAATTATCTGGGGAGAAGTCTGTTACATAGACAGGTAAATCTGTTGACGGAGTTCTGGGTAAAAAGACGTTTTAATAATCGCTGTAGTTTAGTCGCTAAGTCGTATCTGACTCTTTGTGACCCCATGGACTGTAGCCCGCCAGGCTCCTCTGTTCATGGAATTCTCCAGGCAAGAATACTGGAGTGGGTTGCCATTGCCATTTCCTCCTCCAGGGGATCTTCCTGACCCAGGGATCAAATCTGCATCTCCTGTGTCTTCTGCATTTCCTGCATCCCAGGCAACTTCTTTACCACTGAGCCACATGGGAAGCCCATTTTAATAACATGCTCACTTCAAAAGGCTTTTCCGGTCACTCCACCTGGGTCCTCTCTGGACCCTTTGTCCCATAGCATTCACCCACGCCATCCATCTTTGCTCCTGTTTCTGGGATTTCTCTGAGAATCCAGCATTGTCATTGTTACTTTCTACCACTGTATTAGGTAGAATGTTTTTGTTTTCCCGTACACTCTCACAGTCAGATTCCTTAAGATGTCCAGAAGGCAAGAGATCCTTCAGTGTCATGGGTTCCACCCTCGTTGGAAGGCAATAGTGGTTACAAGGAGCAACATATCTATTTTGGTTCCGATAGTGGAGGTACTAGGAAGGAGAGGTTTAGGACAGAGGGGGCTTAACCAAGTTTGTAGGTTCAGGAAGGTTCCTCTGGAGGAGACAACTACAGGCTAAAGGCTGAACAGGAGCTGGCCACTCAGTGTGCGGGAGTGAGAGCATTCCAGGCAAAGACAAGAACAGAAACTGAGGTAGGAACATTCTAGAATCAGAGGACTTGAGGGAAAGCTGGAGATTATGGACTATGGAAAAAGAAAGGGAGATGCTTGCAGTGAGACTGCAGGGGTAGCAAGGAGCAAGTCTTATTCAGCATTGCAGAACCAGTGAGAATCCTGATCCTTCTCCTGGAATGTGTGTGTGTGTGTGCACTCAGTTATGTTCAACTCTTTGTAACCCCGTGGACTGTAGCTCACCAGGCTTCTCTGTCCATGGAATTTTTCAGGGAAGAATACTGGAGTGGGTTGCCATTTCCTACTCCGGGGATCTTTCTGACCCAGGGCTTGAACCCACGTCTCTTGTGTCTCTTGCATTGGCAGCCAGGTTCTTTACCATTAGCACCACCTGGGAAGTCCCCTTTCTCCTGGGACGGCAGGTATACTCTTGGCAGGTCACTGAGTGGTCCCTTTGCTGTTGTGTGGAGAGTGGGTTGGAAAGAGATGGAGAGACAGTGAGGAAGCCGTTATGAAGGGGAGCAAGTGGGATGGATTGGATGTAGGGGTAGAAATGGCTGTGGAAAAAAGTGAATGGATTAAGCATATGTTGAGGAGGACAGGTAAAGGAGGGAGGGGCGTGGTCAAGATGGCTCCAGGTTCTGAGTGACCAGGTGTGGGAAGTGACTTCGTTGTTGGGGTGGTTTTGAATGAGGGCAAGATTGTGACTTCCTGTGATGACTTCCTGCCCAGGCCTCTCACTTCCTGTTTAGCCCTTCACTCCACACCCGTCCTTTGTGTAGGATTGGAAATACCCATGCATCGTCAACGTGGAGAAGTCAGGCTGTGGGAAGGACAGACCTGGAACCAGAAAAGGACCAAGGTGGGGTAGCCCCTGTAGGAGCCACAGAAGCAGTG
This sequence comes from Cephalophus harveyi, assembly GCA_006410635.1. Lineage (NCBI taxonomy): Eukaryota > Metazoa > Chordata > Mammalia > Artiodactyla > Bovidae > Cephalophus > Cephalophus harveyi. The sequence continues at coordinate 50,150 of SJYT01048323.1, read as the reverse complement.
GCAGGAAAACCAGGGTGGTGGCCTGCAGGTGCCAAGAAAAGAAGGTACTTCAGGAGGAGGTGAGTGACACTGGGAAGGCCGACTGGGCTGAACACAAGGATGGGGCAGGCCGGACATGGCACAAAGCATCCTGCAACATGGATGGCAAGGAAGGGCCACCGAATGCTGTGACAGGCTCCGTTAGAGTGGGCTGAAAAATGGAGGTGGGCATTACACGGAGATTTCTCTTGGATTCTCCAACCAAGAAGAGCCCTATCTCAGGCCTCAGAAAAGGGAAATGTCTTCAGGAATCACTCTGAAACTCCAATTGATCAATCTGACTGGGCATCCTGCACCCTTAGGAGCTGGCCCAGAGACAGAGTTGTTATGTGTTTAATCTTTAAGCTTATCCCTTTTACAGGAGAAAACTGTGAACCCAAGAGCCCTGCCCTTTACCATTAATCTCAATTTACAGTAAAGAGAAAATCAGAAAAAAATAATTACCAGAATAATTAGCTCAGAGCAAACAACACTCCTCCTCTGCTAGGTAGACTGCTGTGATCACCACTGCCTGTTGGAGCCCCGGGAGGCAAAGGTCAGATTTATTCTGGTAACTGGACACAATTGGACCTTTGATCAGTGAGAGTAAAGAGAGAGAGAGAGAAGTGAGAAGCCTCTTTTCACAGAGATGACAAACACTGACACAGAAAGCCTGCTTAAAGGCTATTAGAAATGTCATGCTACCCAAATACCTGCCTCAGCTCCTGGTCACTAACATGGTCTGTAAGTTTCTCAGCAGAACTTTGTTCCCTGAAGTAAGGGATTGTGTACCCATTAAAAACGGGTGCACCTCGAAGGACAGAGGATGGAGGAGGCATAATGGCCGACAGGGAAAAGCACAGTAATGGTGGAATGAGAATCCAAAAGGGGCCCGCACAGCTCACCAAGAGAAGCTCCCACGCGCTGCAACGAGAGAAAGCCCGGGGCCCCAATGAAGAGCCCGTGCCCCGAACAAAGACCCAACTCATCCCCCCGGTATAAAAAATAAAAATAAATTTAAAAGTTAAAAAAAAAAAGAAAAAGAGAATCCAAGAGGAGGGGTAGGAAAGCCCAAGCCTGATCGGTTCAGTTCAGTTGCTCAGTCATGTCCGACAATTTGCAACCCATGGACTGAAGCACACCAGGCTTCCCTGTCCATGACCAACTCCTGAAGCTTGCTTAAACTCATGCCCATCAAGTTGGTGATGCCATCCAACCATCTCCTCTGTCGTCCCCTTCTCCTCCTGCCTTCAATCTTTCCCAGCATCAGGTCTTTTCCAATGAATAAGCTCTTCGCATTAGGTGGCCAAAGGATTGGAGTTTCAGCTTCAGCATCAGTCCTTCCAATGAAGTCAGGACTGATTTTCTTTAGGATGGACTAGTTGGATCTCCTTGCAGTCCAAGAGACTCTCAAGAGTCTTCTCTAACAGCATAGTTCAAAAGGATCAATTCTTCAGCGCTCAGCTTTCTTTATAATCCAACTCTCACATCCATACATGACTACTGGAAAAACCATAGCTTTGACTAGACAGACCTTTATTGGCAAAGTAATGTCTCTGCTTTTTAATATGCTGTCTAGGTTGGTCATAGATTTTCTTCCAAGGGGCAAGCGTCTTTTAATTTCATGGCTGGAGTCACCATCTGCAGTGATTTTGGAGCCCAAGAAAATAAAATCTGTCGCTGTTTCCATTGTTTCCCCATCTATTGGCCATGAAGTGATGGGACAAGAGCCATGATCTTAGTTTTCTGAATATTGAGTTTTAAGCCAACTTTTTCACTCTCCTCTTTCACTTTCATCAAAAGGCTCTTTAGTTCTTCTTCGCTTTCTGCCATAAGGGTGGTATCTGAGATCACTGATATTTCTCCCAGAAATCTTGATTCCAGCTTGTCCTTCATCCAGCCTGGCATTTCACCTGATGTATTCTGCATATAAGTTAAATAAGCAGAGTGACAGTGTACAGCCTTTACGTACTGCTTTCCCAAAGACTTAGCACTTGTGCAAGCCAAACAGGGTTTTGGAGGCTTAGTCTGAACATCTGTGCTCTTTTGTGGAGAAGGTATTTTATGAGGGCTGCTTCATAAGGATGGTCAGGTTGTACATGGCACACCTCTGAAACAATGTTTATTTCACAGCCAGGGTCTCCTGCAGAGGCTCTAACTGCAATTTTCTGAAGGTGAGGTGCACTTGTCTGAGATATGTAGCCATAGAACATACATTCCTACAATGTAAATTCCTGCAGTGTCTTTTTAACTGTGCAGGACAACACACAATTGAGTGTTCGGGAGATAATTTTTAATGTCAACAGTGCAAGTGTCTTTCATTCTAGTCTCTGCTTTAGAAACAAATAGAATAGAGGCTCAGGTCACGAGTTTCATCCACACCATTCTGGACCAGTGAACATAGGCTTTTCAGATGCAGATGTTTTTCTGCTGTGCCAGAAGCTCACCTTGCATCTGCTGAAATGGTTGGAGAGAAGAGGACTGGCCAGGGTAGAGATTCAGGGTTCTCTCTCTCCAAGCCAAGGTGTGTCAGGAAGATGAACAGTTTTACATTGTGACTGAGAGTACAAAGCCAGGGCATGGTATATTTGTACCTCACACTGCTTGCATATGTGAGTATGTGTGCTGTGAATGGACAATGCAACTCACCCTCCAAAAAAAAAAAGAATTTGAAAGTGCTTCAAGGCAATGAATTGGGACATGAAGAATCTAGGAGTACGTCTTCATTTTCTAATTCATAATTTCAGTTTATGGAAATGTTCAGCTTCATTAGAAAGAAGAATTTTCTGTCTCTGAACTCTTGGATTTGGATTTTATCATGCCTGATTTTTTGTTTTCATTTTCAAAGCTCTGGGTTGGGTAGTTAGTACCACCTTCAAAGCATTCTGGACATTCAGGGCAATTGGATGTGTTTGCTCTGCCTCCCCCACAATACTGAGGTCTTTCTGCCTGAATGGCGTCACTTGGCTGAGCTTTAGCTGTTGGAAGCTACGTTGTCAAATGCATCATAGACACAAGGGGGCGGTGTGTGCTTAGGAGTCAACCTGGGCAAGGGCGAGACATTCACCCTCTGCAGCCATGTCTGGGTTAACTCCCAGACCTAACAGGGATTCATAAAATAGATTCTCAAGGGGCAAGATTGACCCTAAACTTAATCAAAGAGGCCCCAACATAAAGTCAGCACAGGAGACAGCCTGGCAGGAGCTGGGGAGGAATTCGCATTCTTGTGTTTGGAATCATGGTACTGTCTGTGCAGCGCTCTATGCTCACGATGGTGGTAGAGACACGGCCTTGTGGGGATATTCAGAAAAGTCAGACTTCAAGACTGCAGAGAGTCTGCCCCGTCTCAATATCTGATCACAGAAACCTTATCCTGAGAAAGTCCCTCCTTCATTTGTGGGAAACTTACTGCGCATGTGCTATGTGCCAGGCCTGAGCCTTGGGACTCAAACAGCCCTGAGTCAGACAGCCCAGGCCCTCACCATCTAAAGCTTTCTCTCCAATAGGAGAGAGGAACGCGCAAGCAGGACACAAATCATTAACTTCAGAAACATTCAGAGTTCCCATCTTGTAGTTTCTTTTCTTTCTCAGCTGGTCCCAACCAGCACCATTTACATTATCTATCCTTTTTTCTTTTTTATTAACAGAGCTATAGTTGATTTACAATATGACATAAGTTACAGGTATATAACATAATAACACTGTGAATCAGTAACGCTTCTGTGAACAGTGGGGTGCATGTGTCTTTTTGAATTCGTGCTTTCATTTTCAGGAGTAGAACTGGTAGGTATTATGGTCACCCTATTTTTTGTTTTTTTGAAGAACATTCATATTGTTTTCCACAGTGACTGCACAAATTTACATCCCCACCAACAGTGTACAGGGGTCCCCTTTTCTCCACATCCTCTCCAACTTTTGTTGTTTGTGGTCTTTTTGATGATGGCCATTCTGACAGGTGGGGCTTCCCTGGTGGCTCAGTGGTAAAGCACCTTCCTGCCAATGCAGAAGATGCAGGTTCGATCCTTGATCCGAGAGGATCCCCCGAAGAAGAAAATGACAACCCACTCCAGTATTCTTGTCTGGGAAATCCCCTGGAGAGAGGAGCAGGGTGGGCTGCAGTTCATGGGGTCACAAAAAGTCAAACACAACTGAACTACTGAACAACAACAATGCTGACTGGTGTTCAGTGGTATCTCATTGTGGTTTTGATTTGCATTTCTCTAATAATTAGTGATGCAGAACATCTTTTCCTGTGCCTGCTTGGCCAGCTGTATGTCTTCTTTGGAAAAACGTCTCTTCAGGTCTCTGACCATTTTTTAATGGGGTTGTTTGTGTTGTTGAGGTTGGGTTGTATCAGGTGTTTATATATTTTGGATAGTGATCCCTTATCGGTCATGTCATTTGCGAAAACTTTTTCCCATTCAGTAGGTTGTTTTTTCATTTTGTCGATGGTTTCCTTTGCTACACAAAAGTATTTAATTAGGTTTCATTATGTATTCTTATTCTGAGAGAGAATGCTAGTCACACATTCAACTCCCAAGCATGGCTGCAGGCCACATTTTTAGAGATACCATCTGGCTGCAGTTGATCTGACAGTCTAGTGGAGAGTGGAGATTGCAACAGCCTTCTCCCAAATGAAAGGGGGTGATGGAAGCGTTCCTCATTGCCAGGTCCCTGGCCTGGCCTGTTTGCATTCAGATGACGTGCGGCTTTACTCAACAAAGTGATATTCATTGGAAGGACTGATGCTGAAGCTGAAGCTCCAATACTTTGGCCACCTGATGCGAAGAGCTGACACATTGGAAAGGATTCTGATGCTGGGAAAGATTGAGGGAGGAAGGAGAAGGGGGCAACAGAAGATTGATGAGGTGGTTGGATGGTACCACCGAATCAACAGATATGAATTTGAGCAAACTCTGGGAGATAGTGGAGGACAAGGAGCCTGACATGCTGCAGTCCATCCGGTCACAAAGAGCCAGACATGAGCTAGCAACTGAACAACGACAAAGTGAACAATGCCCACTCCCTCTTCCATGAAGCCGTACCTAATGCCCACTCCCTCTTCCATGAAGCCGTACCTAACCTATTTAACCAGGAGCGCGCTCTATCGCTTTGTACAGAGCTCTACTTCTGTACTACATGACACTGTTGGGGGAGATGACGGCTACTTCAGATCCCTGCCCATGGCGTCCTGTTTTATCTCAGTGCCAGCTTCTTTGTACCCTAATCTAGGGATCGAACCCAGGTCTCCCACATTGCAGGCAGATTCTTTACCAGCTGAGCCACAAGGGATCCCTTCTCCAGGGGATCTTCCTGACTCAGGAATCGAACTGGGGTCTCCTGCATCACAGGTGGATTCGTTATAAACTGAGCTAGGAGGGAAGCTAGAGTCTGCTCAGCCATTATCTATTTGAAAAATTGGATCTGAGGAAATGGGAAGCAGCTACAGCTGTTACACAACCATCCCCCCTCCTTCACACTCATATCACCTATTGGATGGTAGCACCATGAATCCTCCCCGTGAAAACCCTTTCATCATTCATGAATGGTGCAACCACAAAGTTCATAAGGCCCTGTGATGCCCAGCATCTGGCTTGCTGTCTCTTCTGAGTTCAAGTTCCAGGTGTGCATGTTCAAGTTCAGCGTTTGTCATTGGTAGCATTATTCCAAAAAGGATCAAAGGGCCCAGCAGAGACAGGCATTAGCTGTGACCTGAAACACAAACCTCGTACACTTCTGCCAGGCAGTCCGGGAAAAGTGTACCTTTCTCCTCCTGCTGAGTGTTGCAATGGGCAATTCTGCTACTATCCCTTTCTTCTACTTTCTGTTGCCTTGCTCCATCTTCCAGTTTCCTGAGACAGTGGCATTCACAGCTCACCCCTCTCCCCGGGGCACTGGGAACTGCAGTGCAGTGAAAATTTCAGCCTGACAGCACTGTGCTTCCAACCGAAAGTGGAACTCAACTTTTACGTCCATCAGTTTGGAAGAAATGAAAATAGAACTCCGTGGGTAGGTGGATGTGGACGGAGACTAGGTTGCCCTGATTCCAAAAGGCGTTGATTGGTCGAGCAAATTGATGCTAAGATGGACGATATCATTATAAACATGTTTAGCTTTCTGGTTCTAGCTCAGCTTGGGTGAACAGTCCAAATTCTGTCAGACGGGTTTTTCTCCGGCTGTCAGCGCCGTGTCTGTGGCCAGGATTCTTCCTTCTCTCCATCAGGCATAATTTTCAGACTTTGTCTTTCCTGTCAGGAAAAGTTTAATTCATCATTTTCCTCAGGCTTTGAGAGAATTTCTTTAGAGGGAAAGTGGTGGTAGGTGGTGACTTCACGACAAAAATAAATATTACAGCACTTTATTCATGTGTAATAAAAAATACTTATTTTTGAGTACACATGGTACAAATTCAAAAAGTTCAAGTGTGAATACAGGGGAGAAAACTCCATATTCCTACTCCTGTTTCCCAGGCACCTGGTTCCTAGGAAAGACAGAGGCAGGGTCTTCCGTCTTCCTAGAAGTCGTCTACAAATAAATTAGCAGAGATATTCTTCATATGTGCCTCCCAGGTGACTCAGTGGTAAAGAATCTGCCTGTCAACACAGGAGACCCAGGTTTGATCCCTGGGTCAGGAAGATCCTCTGGAGGAGGAAATGGCAAACCACTCTAGTATTCTTGCCTGGAGAATCCCGTGAACAGAGGAGCCTGGGGGATACAGTCCGTGGGGTCCCAGAAGAGTCGGACACGACTTAGCGACTGAGCATGCATGCATGCATTCTTCATATGGCTTCTGAAAGTAACTTTTTCTAATTCCTAGTTCAGATGAATTCTGAAACCAATATATAAAATATACGTTAAATATACCGAAATGGGTTGTCCAATGAAAGCCCTGAAGCTAGACCTCGTCATTTGTTTGGTGTTTGCTTTTATCGCTTTAATAGAAATGTGACTGAACTTGTAATCCGTCTGGAAGTGTTTTAGGTACTCTGGAGTTTGATAGGGCGAGTTTCTTTTTTTTTTTTTTTTAATTGGAATATAGTTGGTTTACAATGTTGTGTTAGTTTCAGGGGGTACTGCACAGTGATTCAGTGATACACATACATATATTCATTCTTTTTCAGATTCTTTTCCCATATAGGTTGTCACAGAATATTGAACAAAGTTCCCTGAACTATACAGTATGTCTTTGTTGGTTTTCTGTCTCATACACAGTAGTATATATCTGTTAATCCCAAATTCCTAATTTATCCCTTCCTGACTTACTCTTGATACAGCACGTTACTTATCTCTTAATGTCCAGTTCATCATTTCTTAGTTTTGGCTACTACTCGTATCCCTTTGAAATGGAGGGTAGGGCCTCAATTCTTGAAAATGAGAGAGCAGATTTTTTTTTAAGATGAGTTCTTTTGTTATTAAAACCCAAGGGAAAACCTAGCTGGAGATCCACCTGGCCATACTCCAAGAGGGGACCCTTGGTCACTTGAGGCATGTTTATTTTCTTTTTTTTTAATCGGAGGATAATTGTTTCACAGCGTTGTGTTGGTCTCTGCGATGCATCAACGTAAATCAGCCACGGGTGCACGTATGTCCCCTCTCTCTTGAACCTCCCTCCACTTGGGGCATATTAAACAGTCCAGTCCTGGGTCTGGAGGACACACCTGTTTTGCTCCTGAAGCTTCAAATGGGCTGGAACTACAGCAGCTGGTTGAGTGGCCTGATCGTCAATGAACAGGCCTGGCCTAGCCCCACCTCCACACAGCAGGTCTGCTCAGCTTCTTGCCAGAGGTCAGCGCTCAGGCCCGGGAAATGTGTCACTTATCTTTCTCTTTGCCCTGCTCCACCTCCTACCACGCCTAAGGGAAAGCTCTCCAGGCCAGGAGTGGGTGCAGTTTGTCTTTTAATTGCTCTATAGCATCTAGAAGATAAACCTATACAAAGTAGGCCCTCCTTAAATGTTGACTATTGTAAGAAAACAAATTAAAAAATAAATTTTTATAGTATGTACTGTTATTTTATTTTATCATTTTTAATTACAATTATTCACTTTGATCTAGATTGCAAGATCGGAGAAGGCAATGGCACCCCACTCCAGTACTCTTGCCTGGAAAATCCCATGGACGGAGGAGCCTGGTAGGCTGCAGTCCATGGGGTCGCTGAGTCAGACACGACTGAGCGACTTCACTTTGACTTTTCACTTTCATACATTGGAGAAGGAAATGGCAACCCACTCCAGTGTTCTTGCCTGGAGAATCCCAGGGATGGCGGAGCCCAGTGGACTGCCATCTGTGGGGTCGCACAGAGTCAGACACGACTGAAGCGACTTAGCAGCAGCAGCAGCAGCAGATTGCAAGATACCTGGTCACCGAATTGATTTTGCTGGGTACTTTTTGATGTCTGAGAGAGGAGTCTGATTTCCTTGCCCAGGGATTTGCCTCAGATGCTTTCAAATTCCCCTCCTCAGTCTGTGGAGTGAAGGGGCCTTGTGTATACAGGCCCCCTCCCCGACCCCCTGATGTTTTGGGTCTGGAAAGTGTTAGTTGCTCAGTCATGCCGACTCTTTGTAACCCCATGGACTGTAGCCCACCAGGCTCCTCTGTCCATGGGATTCTCCAGGCAAGAATACTGGAGTGGGTTGCCATATCCTCCTCCAGGGGAGCTTCCCAACCCAAGGATTGAACCCAGGTCTCCTGCATCATTAGTGAATTCTTTACCTGGAAACTCTAACTATGGGGTTGGCCAAAAAGTTCCTTGGGTCTTCTGTGAGATGTTATGGAAAAATCCATCTGAGCTTTTTGGCCAACCCAATATTTGTGACCTGGTGACCAATCAAATGCTTCTAAAAAAAGTCTCAGCTTCCAAGGTTTTATTGTATCAATATTCTGACTAGTTTCTCAACCTCTGCTGTGGTTCAGTCACTCATCTGACTGAAATGAAATATCCACTGAAAGGCTGATATTTTTGGTGCCTTGCAGCAGCCCAATATCTCTCTCACATCACAGAGCCCCGCCTCCTTGTTGTTGCAGGCCATGAAGCTGGGGAGGGATCCCGGAGACAGAAGGGAAATCCTTTCCTTTGGATTTATTTAATGATATAAAATATACCTGTAGTCCTCAACGGGGATGTGGTTCTTTCTTCTTCATTCCCTTTGGTGACCGTGGAGGAGAAAGTGTATAGGACCTCCCAAAGAGAAATGATGGAGTGGAAAGACGTTGAGTCTTTCCAGTATCATCCAAGTTGAATATTCCAGGGCAATAAATAACTCCACCAAGCCAATCTTCCTCAGGAAGGCACAGGTATGGAATGAAATGACAAGGAGCTATGCCTGGGGCACAGCCAAACTAACCCCACTGCCTTCTTAGACACCTGTTCAGTTCAGTTCAGTTGCTGAGTCATGTCTGACTCTCTGCAAGGCTTTCCTGTCCATCACCAACTCCCAGAGCTTGCTCAAACTCATATCCATCAAGTCGGTGATGCCATCCAACCATCTCATCCTTTGTTATCCCCTTCTCCAGCCTTCAATCTTCTCCAGCATCAGGGTCTTTTCCAATGAATCAGTTCTTCGCATCAGGTGGCCAGAGTACTGGAGCTTCAGCTTCAGCATCAGTCCTTCCAATGAATATTCAGGACTGATTTCCTTTAGGACTGACTGACTTCTCCACCTTTTGATTAAGATCAAGTGTAGACCCCTGGGGCCTGAGTAACCCTCGAGACTTCCCGGTATAGGCCCAAGGTTCTGGTTATTCTATTGTGACTATGTTTTGACTCATCTAGTTCCCAGGCAAGCCAAGGCAAAAATAAACTTGCCAACTCCTACCTCAAATTCACTGAATGAGACATGGGATTTCTTTCTCATGCCGACTCTTTGTAACCCCATGGACTGTAGCCCACCAGGCTCCTCTGTCCATGGGATTCTCCAGGCAAGAATACTGGAGTGGGTTGCCATATCCTCCTCCAGGGGAGCTTCCCAACCCAAGGATTGAACCCAGGTCTCCTGCATCATTAGTGAATTCTTTACCTGGAAACTCTAACTATGGGGTTGGCCAAAAAGTTCCTTGGGTCTTCTGTGAGATGTTATGGAAAAATCCATCTGAGCTTTTTGGCCAACCCAATATTTGTGACCTGGTGACCAATCAAATGCTTCTAAAAAAAGTCTCAGCTTCCAAGGTTTTATTGTATCAATATTCTGACTAGTTTCTCAACCTCTGCTGTGGTTCAGTCACTCATCTGACTGAAATGAAATATCCACTGAAAGGCTGATATTTTTGGTGCCTTGCAGCAGCCCAATATCTCTCTCACATCACAGAGCCCCGCCTCCTTGTTGTTGCAGGCCATGAAGCTGGGGAGGGATCCCGGAGACAGAAGGGAAATCCTTTCCTTTGGATTTATTTAATGATATAAAATATACCTGTAGTCCTCAACGGGGATGTGGTTCTTTCTTCTTCATTCCCTTTGGTGACCGTGGAGGAGAAAGTGTATAGGACCTCCCAAAGAGAAATGATGGAGTGGAAAGACGTTGAGTCTTTCCAGTATCATCCAAGTTGAATATTCCAGGGCAATAAATAACTCCACCAAGCCAATCTTCCTCAGGAAGGCACAGGTATGGAATGAAATGACAAGGAGCTATGCCTGGGGCACAGCCAAACTAACCCCACTGCCTTCTTAGACACCTGTTCAGTTCAGTTCAGTTGCTGAGTCATGTCTGACTCTCTGCAAGGCTTTCCTGTCCATCACCAACTCCCAGAGCTTGCTCAAACTCATATCCATCAAGTCGGTGATGCCATCCAACCATCTCATCCTTTGTTATCCCCTTCTCCAGCCTTCAATCTTCTCCAGCATCAGGGTCTTTTCCAATGAATCAGTTCTTCGCATCAGGTGGCCAGAGTACTGGAGCTTCAGCTTCAGCATCAGTCCTTCCAATGAATATTCAGGACTGATTTCCTTTAGGACTGACTGACTTCTCCACCTTTTGATTAAGATCAAGTGTAGACCCCTGGGGCCTGAGTAACCCTCGAGACTTCCCGGTATAGGCCCAAGGTTCTGGTTATTCTATTGTGACTATGTTTTGACTCATCTAGTTCCCAGGCAAGCCAAGGCAAAAATAAACTTGCCAACTCCTACCTCAAATTCACTGAATGAGACATGGGATTTCTTTCTTTCTTTTTTATTTTAATGAATTTATTTTTAAACTGAAGGATAATTGCTTTACAGAATTTTCTTGTTTAATGTCAAACATCAACATGACTCAGCCATAGGTATGGGAGGGAGGTTCAAGAGGGAGGGGACATGGGTTTTCTTGGTGTTTGATCTGTTGTTCTCCAAGCAGAAGTTTCATTCCACGGGAGCATTTCTCAGTACTTGATCGCATTTGCATAACAATTTTTATGGAATCTACAACCAAAGCCTTGATAATGATCCCCCAGCTGAGTGGAATATCTACGCACATAACAGCCCAGAGTGCCCTGAATCCTACCCCTTATTTCTGTTGGTGCCGCTCCCACTCAGATGGATCAGGTTAGGGTAAGGCCTCCTCCCCAGTAACCTGGTAGGGCAGGAGGCCTCTCCGCAATAGAGCAGAAAGGGCGAAGCGTGGTGCTTCGTGGAGACTCATTTCATTCTCATGTCTACTTGGATTCACCTCACTGTGAAGGCTTGGCGAGGCTCCCCCCAGTTTCTGCCCATCACTGTCAATCTCTATACCCTCACTTGGCTTTGTCATTACTGCCTGTTTCCCCAACCAGTATGTGAGCCCCCCGCAAGCATAGAATTGGTCTGATTCACTTACTGCTATTCTCCCAGTGCCTAAAACAGTGCCTGCCCCATTTGTGGGCACATAAAAAATATTTGTTAAGCAAATAAGGAAACGCTACTAATGCCAGCACTGGGTCAGGCCCTGTCCACACACTGTACACTTAACACAAGTGAGTATCAGCATCATCTTTCTACAGGTGAAGAAAATGAGGAGTCATGAGGTTAAGCCACTTACTCAAGGTCATCTGTTCGTGCAGAGTCAGCTTGGAATTTGAGCCAGGAATGTCTGCCTCTAGGGCTCTATCCCTTATACACAAAAATTAAAGATATACATAGACTGCGAGTGTGCTCACTCTTCAAATGACCTCAGTTTTCTGCATGAATAGAATGTAGGAAAATGGAAGGAATGGCAGAATATACATTGAAACTAAATTAGGAAACTAGGAGAACCATGATGAGAGTCAGATTTAAACTAAACTAGCATGAGAGAAGGCAATGGCACCCCACTCTTGCCTGGAAAATCCCATGGACAGAGGAGCCTGGTGGGCTGCAGTCCATGGGGTCACAAAGAGTCGGACACGACTGAGCGACTTCACTTTCACTTTTCACTTTCATGCTTTGGAGAAGGAAATGGCAACCCACTCCAGTGTTCTTGCCTGGAGAATCCCAGGAATGGGGGAGCCTGGTGGGCTGCCATCTATGGGGTGGAACAGAGTCGGACACAACTGAAGCGACTTAGCAGAAGCAGCAGCAGCAGCATGGGAATTAGATGGGGAAATAGTGGAAACAGTGTCAGACTTTATTTTTGGGGGTTCCAAAATCACTGCAGATGGTAATTGCAGCCATGAAATTAAAAGATGCTTACTCCTTGGAAGAAAAGTTATGACCAACCTAGATAGCATTTCAAAAGCAGAGACATTACTTCGCCAACAAAGGTCCGTGTAGTCAAGGCTATAGTTTTTCCAGTGATCATGTTTGGATGCGAGAGTTGGACTGTGAAGAAAGCTGAGCACTGAAGAATGATGCTTTTGAACTGTGATGTTGGAGAAGACTCTTGAGAGTCCCTTGGACTGCAAGGAGATCCAACCAGTCCATTCTAAAGGAGATCAGCCCTGGGTGTTCTTTGGAAGGAATGATGCTAAAGCTGAAACTCCAATACTTCGGCCACTTCATACAAAGGGTTGACTCATTGGAAAAGACTCTGATGCTGGGAGGGATTGGGGGCAGGAGGAGAAGGGGACGACCGAGGGTGAGATGGCTGGATGGCATCATCGACTTGATGGACATGAGTTTGGGTGAACTCCAGGAGTTGGTGATGGACAGGGAGGCCTGGCATGCTGCAATTCATGGGGTCGCAAAGAGTCGGACACGACTGAGCAACTGAACTGAATGGAACTGAACTGAGCACAGTCTAATTCAAAATATTTTGAACCAAAATCAGACAGTTCTCACTATCTCAGAGAGTTTAATTCATTTACTTAAAGTTCTTCCATCATTCCATATGTATTCACTGAAGCCCTCGTATGTGTAAATGGTTCTGTGCTAAGTGCTCAGAGGACAACAGATCAGATCTTAGCCTCCCATGGGTTTACCATCCTCCAGAGAAAACAAACACACATACATTTCTGATTACAGACTGAAGAATGAGGAAGAAATATACAGTGTGCTTGCAGGGCAGGTACAAGAGGGTTCTGACCTAGACTGTGGGACAGGGAGGCAGGTCAGGGAAGGTTAGCCCACGGAAATAATTTTAGAACAAAATTAATTCACCCTGGAGAATATCACTGTGAATGAAAAACAAACAATAAGTAAACAGGACACACAACACAAAAATTACAGAAACACTGACAAGAGGAAATGTGAAGGAGGTCATTAGGTTCGTGGGCAGGAGCGCTAAGAAGGAATGAGGGCTGGGGCCATATATTTGGAAGTCTTCAGCTTACAGAAGGTACTTGAAATTGGGAGTGTCGATGAGATCACCTTGGAAGAAGGGAAGGGAGCCAGCACTGAGCTTTAAGACAGTCTAGCATTGAGTGGCTGGAAAGAAGAGGAGGTGCCAGAAAAGCAGACAAGGGAGAAGGAGCCAAAGAATGTCGCCTCTCTAAAGTCCAGGGGGGAAAGACTCACTAGGAAGTCACCTGGGGGAAATGACAAATGGAGCCAAGGGAGCTGGGGCCATGGGTGACCTACAGATGGAATGATGTGCGCGAGAGTCCAGTGAGAGCTGGTTCAGAGGGGGAGGAAGCCAGCAGACATCAGCCATCTGCCAACGTGGGTCCACGGTCCACATCAGGCCACAGGCCCGGTTCCAGAAACTTTCACAGGAACACAGTCCCCTACTCATCCACATACTTACTATTTGTTATGGCTGAACACCCCATGGGCTTCCCGGGTGGCTGAGTGGTAAAGAATCTGTCTGCCAATCCAGGAAACACAGATTCGATCCCTGGGTTGGGAAGATCCCCTGGAGAAGGAAATGGCAACCCACTCCAGTATTCTTGCGTGGGAAATCCCATGGACAGAGGAGCCTGGCAGGCCATAGTTCATGAGGTCCCAAAAAGTCAAACATGACTTAGCGACTGAACAACAACAACCTCCACTGCATACCCAATTCTATGTTGAAGTCTGAACCCCAGTATCTCTGAATGTGACTGCACTGGGAGTTAGGGCCCTTAAAGACACGACAAAGTTAAAATGGGCTCATTAGTGTGAGTCCTGATCCAATATGACTGGTGTCATTGTAAAAAGAGGAGATGAGGACACAAACCACACAGACAGAGAGATGGACTACCCTGCGAAGACATGTGGCCATCTACAAGCCGCAAAGGGTGGCCTCAGGAGAAACCAACCCCCCCAAACACCTTGGTCTTGGACATTTAGTCTCCAGAACTGTGAGAGAACAACCTTCTGTTGTTTCAGCCTGTGTTACTTCAGCATGGCCGCTGTAGGAGATTAACATATTATGTCTGGCTGTTTGGGGACTATGGGAGTTGCTAAGAGTTGAGAAATTACAGCAGTGGGCAAAGTGGAAAACATCTATTAGCTGGCCCTTTATGGAAAATGTTGGCTGACCCTGGCTGTAGACAACAGCTTCAGGGTCACAGAGCTGGTCCATTCCCAAGCCAGGGTTTGAACCCAGCTTGGCCCCCGTGAAGCCTGCACCCTGGCCCCTGGAGCGCGTGGTCTCTCGTCAGGCGAGAGATAGCCGAGTCAGCTGATTCTTTCATTTTCATCGGTTCATGCTCTGTCCCGTGGGCAGCTGCTGTGGGGAAATGCTGAGTCATAAATAATTCTTACATTAATGCCAAGGCAGCCGGAAGGGAAATGTCAGTAGGAAACAGTATTTCAAATAAGTGCAAATTTCATAATTCAGCCAATTGCTTATACTATTTATCATAGCAATTTTGCCTTAATCTGAGCCAGGGCAGAATGCTCAATGTGGAAGACACTTACTTTCATTTATTTGGACCTTGGGCCCGGGTATAGATGTGATAGAAAAATGAAGGCATTCTTCCTGCTGTTTAGAACCGGCTGAATGCGCCAGAGCAAAGAGAGGAGCCAGGCATCCTCTTTACAAAATTTGACCTTTGTATCTTTCAATCACCCTATCCAGGTGCAGCCTTGTGACAGCCTCTATTTGAGTTTATAATCGAAAGGCTCTGGGAAATTTCGATTCCTACTCAGCAGAATGGCTCATCAGTGTAACATTATCCTTTCAGAAGTACATCACACAGGGCTTCCCAGATGGCTCAGTGGGAAAGAATCTGCCTGCAATGCAGGAGACATGGGTTCAGTCTCCCATCTGGGAAGATCCCACATGCCTCAGAGCAACTAAGATTTTGATCCTGTGCTCTAGAGTCCAGGACCCACCACCACTGAAGCCCTATGGCCCGTGCTCTGCAGTGAGAAGGCAACGCAAAGAGAAGCCTGTGCACCGCAACTGGAGGGTCACTCCCACTCGCCGCAACTAGAGAAAAACCTGTGCAGCAACGCAGGCCCAGTGCAGCGAAAAACAAATGAATAAATAAAAAAAATTTTAAAGAAGAAGAAATATATCATACACGTCTGCCCTCACCATCAGCTTCTTTCCCAGGAAGGCCCTTCTGGGTAGTGTCCAGAGAGGGGGGCAGGTGTGTGTGCACACGCCAGTGTCCACAAGGCCAGGCTGCTGGGTTCAAGAGCAAGGCCATTCAGGTGGAGAAAGCTGCCTCCCCCACCAGCACATTGTCCAAGGAATCTTGGGCCTACGGTTCCCACATCTGCTTTATCACGAGAAGCTGGAAATCCAGATTTGATCTGAAATTTCCCAATGTCTAAATCTTAGCAATGCATTACATTAAAAAAAAAAAAAACAAAAAACCCTACCTACGCCAGACATTTTCTTTTTGTCTATGGACTGGATCCAGCCATAAGCTCTCAGTTTATCACTCCTTCCCCGGCCACCCTATCTTGCAAAGTTAAGGTCAAAATTGCTCTGAACTCACGTGTGCTCATCATTGTCCATTTCAAAACCTCGCTCCAGGGTGGGGTCTGCCCGTGTGTATTTTAGTGTCTGTGTCTGACTTATCCAGTCTCATACCCAGTTTCTCTCTCTCCCCTTTATTTCTGGAGACTGAAGTTCTTGGGGTTCTCTAAGCTCAGCTTCTGAGCCGTCCCTTCCCAAGTGAGGCATCAAGGTGGGGGTGGTGCTAGCGGTAAAGAACCTGCCTGCCAGTGCAGGAGACATAAGAGATGCAAGTTTTGATCCTTGGGTCGGAAAGATTCCCCTGGAGACGGAAATGACAACCCACTCCAGTATTCTTTCGTGGAAAATCCCATGAATAGAGGAGACTCTGGCGGGCTACCGTCCATAGGGTGGCAAAGAGTCAGACACCACTGAAGCGACTTAGCAAGGAATCAGGCTGAGCTAGGGCAGCAGGAAGGACGGGACTAGATTTTTCTCTATCACCCTGACAATGTTTTCTAAACCTTGAGTGAGGTTTCCTGACTCAACCTCTGTTGCTGTTCACATCAGAGTTGCCAAGGAACAGAAGAAAGGATACTAAAAATATAAGCTTTGTCATCTCTCTGTTCTTTTTTATTCAAAGCTTTCTCTCCACTAAATGCTTCTACTCGACTCTTGAATTTCCATTTGTTTTTCTCATTTGTTCATGTATTCATTCACTTGATAAACGTTTATTAAGCAAGTGATATGTGCCAGGCGCTGTTAGGAGCTGGGAAAGTCAAGATAAGTCCGACCTGGCCTCTGCCCTTGAAAAGCCAATGGTGATCTGGGTTCCTGGATGTCAAAAGCTAAAGTTTGTCTGGTGACCAAAGCCCCAGTATTCATAACCCTTCTCCCTCACCACTCCTTCCCAGGTCTGGTGAATGTGGCTTGGAAGGGTGAAGGTGAACAATAGACCCTAAATTAAACGGGAAACCATACAATTCCTTAGGAGAAAAACATCATCATGGTGGATACCTTAAAACTAAGAAATGATTTCAGCAAAGAAATTATTTTATTTTTTAATCTTTTAAAAATTTTTATTGGAGTATAGCTGATTTACAATAGGGTGTAGACTTTTTTAAGGCAGTTTTCTATGCACAGCAAAATTGAGCAGAAAGTAAAGATATTTCTCATATACCCCTGCTCCTACATATACACAGCCTCCCTCACTATCAAAATCCCACTCCATTCGGCTCATTTGTTATAATCAATGAACCTGCACTGAAACATTATCATCATCCAAAGTCCATCGTTTACACTAGGATTCACTCTTGGTGTTGTACATTCTATGGTTTTTGGTAAATGGATAATGGCAACCCATTCCAGTACTCTTTCCTAGACAATTCCATGGACCGAGGAGCCTGGTAGGCTACAGTCCATGGGCTCGCAAAGAGTCAGACACGACTAAGCGACTTCACTTTCAGTGATCCAATACTTCAGCCACCTGTTGCGAAGAACTGGCTCATTGGAAAAGACCCTGATGCTGGGAAAGATTAAAGGCAGGAGGAGAAGGGGACGACAGAGGATGAGATGGTTGGATGGCATCACTGACTCGATGGACATGGGTTTGAGCAAGATCTAGGAGTTGGTGATGGACAGGGAGGCCTGGCGTGCTGCAGTCCATGAGGTCACAAAGAGTCAGACATGACTGAGCTACTGAAATGACTGACTGATACACATCCACCATGATTCCATCATACAGAGTAGGGTCACTGCCCTAAAAATCCTCTGTGCTCTGCATATTGGCATTAATTTTTTTAACTTTGAAATGGTTAAGAAGAGCCTCAGTAAGATGTTTGTAGCCCAAGTGAAGGCCAATTTGATGATTTTACCACCAAGTGAATCAGGTGGTATCCCATCAGACTTCAGAGGGAAACTGCAGATTCCGATATGGGAACATAGAAGATCTCCTCCAAAAGTTACTAAGATTATCAAGTAGCATTAGGCAGTTAAGATCCCTTGGAGAAAGAAATGGTACTCTAGTCCAGTATTTTTGCCTGGAGAATTCCATGGACAGAGGAGCCTGATGGGCTACAATCCATGGTGTTGCAAAGACACGACTAAGCATCTAACACTTTGACATTCATTAGTCAGTTAACCTTGTTGAAATAGCTTGCTAGGGATTAGTGAGGGGACTACCCTGGTGGTTCAGTGGATAAGACTCCATGCTCCCAATGCAGGGGGACAATTTTTCATCCCTGGTCAGGGAACTAAAATCCTACAGGCCATAGGCCTGGCCAAACACAGAGAGAGAGAGACTAGTGAAGCCGTGGAACTTGATGGAATTAGTACTATCCCCCTCCAATCCCTTCTTGCATCATTTACCATTCAAAGTATCTAGACGTCTTCAGTGCTCAAAACATTGACAATACCCTTCCTCTTTTTTTTTTTTTCAAGAAAATGTTAGTCGCTTAGCCGTGTCCAACTCTTTGTGACCCCATGGACTATAGCTTACTAGGCTCCACTGTCCATTGAATTCTCCAGGCAATAATACTGGAATGGGTAGCCATTCCCTTCTCCAAGGATCTTCCCGACCCAGGGATTGAACTCAGGTCTCCTGCATTGCAGGCAGATTCTTTACCATCTGAGCCACCAAAGATAGCCCTAAGTTTTAATTCAATGTGAATGTCCTTGTTGCAATGAGTAACAGCTGTATTTGCTGAGCAGATTTACCAGTAAAGAGAGGGATCTTCCATTCAAAGTCTACTGGATTTATATATTCTGCTGCTGCTGCTGCCGCTAAGTCACTTCAGTCGTGTCTGATTCTGTGCGACCCCATAGGCGGCAGCCCACCAGGCTCCCCCGTCCCGTCCCTGGGATTCTCCAGGCAAGAACACTGGAGAGGGGTGCCATTGCCTTCTCTGGATTTATATATTAGGACATCTCAATTAAGAAAAATCTCCTCCAAAAAATAATTGCCCAAACAGCTTTGCTATTAAATGTGTGGGTTCACATTCTTAACTGTTTACAAATGTATCCACTTGAATTTTATTTTACTGTCAAAATAAATGTCTACAGATTCATGGTTTGAACAGACTTCCAAAAGTGGGGTAGATAGTAAGCATTCAACTGCAGTCTGTTTAATTTGTGACTTTTATCCAGAAACCAAGTAGGTCTTAAATCTGGAGTCACCTGACCTTGAGCCTACACCTGACCCAGCCAGAAAGTAGAGGTGTGTCAATGGCCTGGGGAGGAAAGAACCTTATATAAAATTAGCAGAATGGTGTGGCTAACCATGTTACACCCTGGGTCCAAGCAACTCATTTAAGACAGCAGAATCCAGAAGAGGTGGAACTTCTCTGCAGTGGGAGGAAGGAGATGAGACTGGCTAGATCTTCATATCCCTGATCATTGCCTTAGAAACAGGGGCAGAGTTGAAATCTGCTCATGAAACACCTTCTTCCTATAGTTGAGACACACCTAGCAGACCCACTAGAAGGGAAAGGAGCGAAGACATAGGAGCTGATGCCCTGTAGTAGTATGGGTAGGAAGAGGAAACTGAGGTAGTGAAATGATTAATTAACAATTACTGCAATCCAGTTTACCCCTGGGTGACCACCCAGCTATCTTCTCTCAGCTCCAAACCCAAACCTCCATTTGGCTTTGTGATTCTGGGGCTGCTGCTGCTACTGCTGCTGCTAAGTTGCTTCAGTCATGTCTGACTCTTAGTGACCCCATGGACTGCAGCCTACCAGGCTCCTCCGTCCATGGGATTGTCCAGACAAGAGTACTGGAGTGGGGTGCCATTGCCTACTCCGGATTCTGGGGCTGGGTCTCTACAAACCACATTTTCGCTTTAGAGCTGGTTCCCTGTAAGGATGTGCCTGCAGGACTGATGCTAAGGGAGTCTGCATAGAGGATGGAGAAAGTCATATTCCTTCCTGACCACTTCTCGCTCCTGGGAGCAACATCCTGGCAACACATCTTCACTCCTGTAGCAACAATTCCTGCCCATGGCAACCACCAAATCTGGTTTGCAGTATTTCCAGTGCTTACAGAGATGGTCTTCTCACACCCCTTCAGAGACATCAGCACCAACCAGCTGGCACTCCTTTTGAATGGTTTGGTTTGCAGCTCTGTGGGGTTTTTCCTCCAAGCATCTAAGTTTCAATCATTTCAACCTCTTTGTTCTCCAAACCCTAGGGGTCATAACCATTTCCTACTGTTGCCACTTCCCTAATAATATGCTACTTCCCTGATAATTTTGCCACTTCTGGTTTCTAGCCCACAGATTTGTACTTCATTAACAATTAAGCCTTCTCAATTCAACTATTTCTTCACTGGAACCTGACTGACTTACTCTTAAGGTTTGCTCTGTTCATATATTCATTCAACAACAATGTAGTGAGTTCTCACTGGGTGCCAGGCACAGTGCTCAGGCCTGGGGATGCTGTGATGAACAAGCCAGACAAACTCCTTGCATTCAAGGGGGGAGAGATAAATGCAATTAACAAGCATATGGAATCTTTTAACCCACTTCCAATTACTGCAGGGAGAAATTTAAACTCTCAGTTTCTAATGTAAATGCTTAATGCTCATTTAGCTTCTCAGTGAATTTGTAATACTGAAGCAGCCATTGCTTCCTACATCATCATATAAACCTCACTGATAGATGTCCCTGTCAAGCTGACAATTATGCTGGCAAACGCTCTGCTCCCACTAGTGGAAACCCACACTGATCAAGAGTCAGTTGTGCTTGTTCCCAGTCCTGTGTCTGCCATTTGTATTTACATTTCTGATTACATTATTCAATGAAATTATATGTAAGCCAATAAAATGTAAAAGGATGAGCATTACTTTGTTAAAACTAAATTATATGAAGGTTGTTACAAGCAACTCATTTGAAAAGACTCTGATGCTGGGAAAGATTGAGATTGAGGGCAGGAGGAGAAGGGGATGACAGAGGATGAGATGATTGGATGACATCACTGATTCAATGGACATGAGTTTGAGTAAACTCTGGGAGTTGGTGATGGACAGGGAGGTCTGGCATGCTGCGGTCCATGGGGTCAAAAAGAGTTGGATATGACTGAGTGATTGACTGCAGCCATGAAATTCAACGACACTTACTCCTTGGAAGAAAAGTTATGACCAACCTAGATAGCATATTCAAAAGCAGAGACATTACTTTGCCAACAAAGGTCCGTCTAGTCAAGGCTATGGTTTTTCCTGTGGTCATGTATGGATGTGAGAGTTGGACTGTGAAGAAGGCTGAGCACCAAAGAATTGGTGCTTTTGAACTGTGGTGTTGGAGAAGACTCTTGAGAGTCCCTTGGACTGCAAGGAGATCCAACCAGTCCATTCTGAAGGAGATCAGCCCTGGGATTTCTTTGGAAGGAATGATGCTAAACCTGAAACTCCAGTACTTTGGCCACCTCATGCGAAGAGTTGACTCATTGGAAAAAACTCTGATGCTGGGAGGGATTGGGGGCAGGAGGAGAAGGGGACGACCGAGGATGAGATGGCTGGATGGCATCACTGACTCAATGGACGTGAATCTGAGTGAACTCCGGGAGTTGGTGATGGACAGGGACGCCTGGCATGCTGCGATTCATGGGGTCGCAGAGTCGGGCACGACTGAGACTGAGCAACTGGACTGAACTGAACTGAGTGATTGAACTTAACTGTTACAAGCAATAGTGACACAAGAAGATATTATGTATCTGAGAGGAGCATTTCATCTGTGTGTTCTTTCTATAAATCTATAACTGCAGTCTAATCATGATAAAAATATCAGATATTGGGAGACATTCTACAGTCTTTATTTTAAATGGACTTTTATTTTAAAGTTCATTTTGTCTGATATGAGTACTGCCACTCCAGTTTTCTTTTGATTTCCATTTGCGTGGAATACTTTTTCCATCCCCTCACTTTCAGTCTGTATGTGTCTCCAGCTCCAAAGTGGGTGTCTCATAGACAGTATGTATACAGTCTTATTTTCTGTACTCACTCAGTCAGTCTGTGTCATTTGCTTGGATTATTTAAACTCTTTATAGTTAAGGTAATTATTGATATGTACATCCTTATTGCCATGTGGTCAGTGGTTTTGTTTTTGTGGGTCTTTTTTCCTCCTTTCCTTTTATTCTTAGTGATTTGATGACTCTTCTGTGCTATGTTTGAATTCCTCCTCCTTTTTGTGTGTATATCTATTATAGACTTTTGGTTTGCAATTGCCATGAAGTTTTAATATAGCAGTCTCTCTCTCTCTATATATATATATACACATATATATATATATATACACATATATATATACATATATACACACATGTATATATATGTATATATATATATACGTATGTATATATATACACACATGATTGTTTTAAGTTGCTGATCTCTTAATTTCAAGTGCATTTCAGATATCCGGCATTTGTACTCTCCTCCTCTCACAATTACTGGTTTAGTTATCATATTTGTGGGGAAGACATTCTACAAATACCTGGTCAGTACTTCTCAAGACCGTCAGGGTCATGAAAAATAAGGAAAGAGGAACTGTCATAGACCAGAGGATACTGAACGCAATGTGGCACCCTGGATTAGACCACGGAATAGAAAGAGACTATAGAAAAAGTGGTAAAGTCCAAAGGAAGCCTGCAGTTTAGTTAATAATAATGTAGCAATGTTGGTTCCTTAATTTTGACAAATGCAGATGGTAAGGACAGGGAGAACTGGGTGAGGGGTAATCAGGAACTCTGTGCTATCTTTGCAACTTATCCGTAAGTCTAAAATTATCCTCAAATAAAATGTTTGTTTTTTAAAAAAGCTAAATTACATGCTTTGGAAGATTAGATAATGGTAGGTTGTTTTTAAACAATGCTGTTAAATTAGGCGTAGGCAAAACTTAATTGTAAAAGATACAGAAAAAATTCTTTTTCAATCTTGCTTTTACAAGTTTCCTTATGTTCACGCTCCACTTGAAAGAAACTGAAGCTGGAAATTGTAGATGATACTTTGGGGCTATAATTTAGGTAAGAAAGATGATACTGAACTTGAATCAACAAACACATTCCAAATGATGCTTTTGTTTCTGAGTTAAAACAGGTAAACAACTGTGCCTTTATTTATATTTTCATAAAAATATTTAACATAAACAAATACCACTTTTTATGATTCCCCAATTTCAGTGTCTAATTTATAATCGACTTACCCTCTACTGGTGTCAGTTGAGTCAAATAAGGCTGCATCTACTAAAAATTAAACCAAAATAATCACAGGATCTGAATGACATTCTGGAAGACACACTCAGGTGTAATGATCTTATTTGCAACTCGGAAATAGAGACATAGACTAGAGAACAAATGTGTGGATACCAAGATGAGGGGATGAATTGGGAGACTGAGATTGACGTACATATATTATTGATACTATGTATAAAACATAACTAATGAGAACCTACTGTATAGCACAGGGAACTCTATTCAGTGCTGTGTGGCAACCATATGGGAAAGAAAAAAAAAAAAACAAGAAAAGGAGATATATGTATAGCTAATTCACTTTGCTATACAGCAGAAACTAACACAACATTGTAAAACAACTATACTCTGGTGAAAATAAATTTAAAAAGAGTAACAAGGTTAGGGGTGAAAGGCTTCTTGGGGACATCAGAAAAACTCTGAGGAAATGACATTTGAGCTGAGGTCAGAATAAGGCTTAGAGAATTTTGGTTGACAAGAGTTTAAGGAGGGAGAAAGTCATGCAAACAAATAAATACAGCAGTGTCAGGAGATGGTTGTGCTGACGCATTGTAGCAGGAACCCACGGGGGAGGGGGGTGGTGCTCATTTCTAATGAAGGACGTCACAAGAGGCTGTCACACAGCTGGGCTTTGCAAGAAAAGAAGGCGTTTCCCGGGCAGATGCGAAAGGGAGCGGGAGCGATTTCTGGAAGTGGGAGCAATATTAATAAAGCCCAGAGGTGTGAAACAGCCTGTTATGTTTGGGGAACCATAAATAGTTTAATACTGGGGAGTAACACGGTGAGATTCACATTTTTGCAGGAGACTTTAGCAGCCTTGTTCCTTAAAGTGTGACCCGAGAACCTCGAACAGCAGCATCGCCTGGGAGCTTGTTAGAGATGCAGAGCCTCAGACTCCTCCCAGACCGACGGAATCAGAATCTGCATTTTAATAAGAATCCTGATGACTCAGATGCGCATCGCTGTTTAAGAACCATTGTCTACAAGATGGATTGGAGGCGTGTGTTCTGAAGTCAAGAGAGGATCTCAGAAAGTATTATAATAGTCTGGGCAAGAGACAAGATGTCCAGAGGTAAAGAAAAAAAAAAAAAAAAAAAAAACCATTGGCACTGAGGAGGGAAAACAAATGTTACAGAGGCTTAGGGATGAAATTATAGGATCTGGGGACAAATTTGATGGGCTGACATAAGGGACCTGCAAGAAGCGGCAGGAGATGCGATGGTAAGTTGACATTGCCATTACAAAATCAAATTATATACATTTACAATAAAATACATTTTGTTGAAAGCAATGGTAATGCATTCTCAAAAGTCATCACTTCCTAATTATCTCACTACATTTTACTCTTTTCCAAGCTCTGGAGGTTATTTACATCTGCTGTATCTGTCTAATGGACATACCATTGAGTAGGGCATTTCTGCATCTCTCTCTACCATCACCCCCAGTAGCTTGAAACCTGCCATGGCGGGAATGTACAAACACAGAAGCTGGTCAAGGCTACAAATTAGGGCTCAGTTTGTTGTTTTGTTGATTTTCTAGCTCAGGGGTCAGCAAACCTCGACTATGAAGGGCCAGAGAGAAAATATCTGGGGCCTTCTGGGCCACACAGTCCCTAACACAGCCATTTAACTGTGCTGCTGTCCAGCGGAAGCAGCCGCAGAAAATCATAAACCACGAGTGCTATCGTGTTCTGATCACATTTTATTGATGAAAATAGGCATGTATCCTTTGGATCATGTTTTTCTCTGAATATATGTTCAAGAGTGGGATTGCAGGATCATATGGTAGCTCTGTTTTTTTTTTAATAGGTAAGAAGTGGATTTATTCAAATACAGGGAGAAGCACACTCCGTAGAGTGTGGGCCATCTCAGGGGGCAAGTGCTATTTTTAATTTTTTCAGGAACCTCCATATTGTTCTGGGCTTCCCAGGTGGCGCTAGTGGTAATGAACCCACCTGCCAATGCAGGAGACATGAGTTCAATCCCTGGGTCTGGAAGATCCCCTGGAGAAGGAAATGGCAACCCACTCCAGTATTCTTGCCTAGGAAATCCCGTGGACAGAGGAGTCTGGCAAGCTACAGTCCATAGGGTCATGTAGAGTCAGGCATGTCTGAAGCGACTTAGCACGCATTCCATACTGTTCTCCATAGTGGCTGTACCAATTTATATTCCCACCAATAGTACCGAAGATTTCTCTTCTCTCTACACCCTCTCCAGCATTCATTGTTTATGAATTTTTTGATAATAGTCATTCTGACTGGTGTGAGGTGATATCTCATTGTAGTTTTGGACGTAAACACACTGCTATATTTAAAAATGGATAACCAACAAGTTCCTACTGTATAGCACTGGGAAGTCTGCTTGATGTTATGTGGCAGCCAGGATGGGAAGGGAGTTTGGGGGAGAATGAATACATGTACATATATGGCTGAGTCCCTTCCCTCTTCACCTGAAACTATCACAACTTTCGTTAATCAGCTGTACTCCAATACAAAATAAAAAGTTTAAAAAAATAGGCAGCAGCCAGTTTTTTTGTTTTGGTTTTATGCCCACAAACCATTGTTTGCCAACTCTTACTCTCGGCTAAAAAGTGCTGGAGAAAGTGTTAATAATGTAAGTTATGCTTTAAAGAGTTTTATGTCTATAGCTATAATAGTGTAAAAACCTGCGGAAATAAACTCTTCCATGTTTGAGATCTGTCGTCTGATTCAGCTGAGAAGTCACTTGCATCACTGATGAACAAATGAAGTTCCAATATATGTCTTCTGCTTCATATTCACTATTATAAACAAAAACATGAGCCAACATCTGTGTTGGGGCTGTTACCAAATTGGACCAAGACCCCCTGGTTTGGTCAGGAGGTTCTTTCCCTTTCAGTTTCACACTGCCAATGACGAAACTGAGTTTGGTGCAAGCAAGACAGGCTTTTATTCAGTGGCCAGAAAATAGAGAGAGGGGAGCTTATATTCTAGAAGCACCTTCTCCCCAAAGTGAGGATTTGGGGGGCAGTAAGGGAATTTTAAGAGTTAGGAGCCCCAAAAAAATAATTTTGGGGGGGCTTCAAAAATCACTACAGATGGTGACTGCAGCTATGAAATGAAAAGACGCTTGCTCCTTGGAAGAAAAGTTAAGACCAACCTAGATAGCATATTAAAAAGCAAAGACATTACTTTGTCAACAAAGGTCTGTCTGGTCAAGGCTATGGTTTTTCCAGTGCTCATGTATGGATGTGAGATTTGGACTGTAAAGAAAGCTGAACACCGAAGAATTGATGCTTTTGAACTGTGGTGATGAAGAAGACTCTTGAGAGTCCCTTGGACTGCAAAGAGATCCAACCAGTCCATCCTAAAGAAAATCAGTCCTGAATATTCATTGGAAGGACTAATGCTAAAGCTGAAACTCCAATACTTTGGCCACCCGATGCGAAGAACTGACTCATTAGAAAAGACCCTGATGCTGGGAAAGATTGAAGTCAGGAGGAGAAGGGGACGACAGAAGATGAGATGGTTGGATGACATCACCAACTCAATGAACGTGAATTTGAATAAACTCCAAGAGTTGGTGATGGACAGGGAGGCCTGGCGTGCTGCAGTCCATGGGGTCATAAAGAGTTGGACACAACTGAGTGACTGAACTGAACCGAAGAGTTAGGAGGCAGACAGGTGACCAGGGCTCTAGGAAAAGGGCACTCACAGTCTTCCACATTCCTTTGCATGTGGCACAAATTGTGCCTAGCAGAGTGCAAATTCTCCCTTCGGGTGGAGATTGTAGCATGACAAAGAAGCAGAGGTAACTCTTCGACACCTCCAGGTTTCACCTGCACAGGTGCATTCCTGTGGTCAGGCCAGAAAAGGGCTGAGGCAGTTGACCATCCTATATTTCTCAAAGCACGTATCTCTCAAAGTATAGCAGCAAAGCATCTCTGCCAAATGCCAGGTACTTTTGAAAACAAACACAGAAATAAAGCAAGGCCAGTGTCCTTCAACTCTCAGGGGTTGGTATGGAAATAGAGAGATAAAGCAAGGCAAGGAAATTGGTGGCCTTTAGCTTACTTTGCCCACCGTCTTGGATTTAGTCCATTCAGCCTGGTTTTGTCTCAGGCCTTTGTGTCATACTGCTAATAAAATACAACTAGCCTGTATGGTTAAGAAAACGAACAAAGAAAAAAAAAAACAGTTTCTGCACCAGGGGCCTGGGCTGCATAACAGGGTGATAAGGCCACAGTCCTTCAGCAGTTGCACCATAGGATGGCTGTGGTTACAAGAAGCTAGTAAACATCAGTGAAAGCATTTGGTAAGCATTGATGGGCTTCCCAGGTGGCTAGTGGTAAAGAATCTACCTGCAATGCCAGAGACCCAGGTTCAATCCCTGGGTCGGGAAGGTTCCCCCAGAGGAGGCCATGGCAACCCACTCCAGTCTTCTTGCCTGGAGAAGCCCTTGGACAGAGGAACCTGGGGGGCTACACTCCATGGAGGTCACAAAGGGTCAGACACGACTAAAGCGACTTAGCACGCATGCACAAGCATCAATAGGCCACATGGTGTGTGGTTGCGGTGTTTTAGTCACTGAGTCATGCCTGACTCTTGTGACCGCACCGGCTAAAGCCCTCCAGGGTCCTCTGTCCATGGGATTTCCCAGGCAAAAATACAGAGTGCATTGCCATTCCCTTCTCTGGGGGATCTTCCTGACCCTGGGATTGAACCCAAATCCCCTGCATTGCAAGCAGATTCTTTACTGACTGAGCCACAGGGAAGTCCCCAGGCCACATGGCATTTACAGTAAAGATCATAGTATATTTTACTATATTTGTGTGCCGTATGTTCTTTCTCTTTTTAAGATTTTGTCACTTATGGTATACCATAATACACCATAATACAACATAATATTGTGTTGGTTCTCCCCCCATCCCACTGGGATGGCACAGAGGCATCCACCTGGGTATTATGCATGTACCTGGTTGTGGAACCCTGAGGAACACTGAGTTTGAGGGCTTCAGTGCCAGTTTTATTTCTGGTCTCACCACATGGCATTCTGGATCTTAGTTCCCCGACCAGGAATCAAACCCATGCCCCCTGCAATGGAAGCTTGGAGTCTCAACCACTGGACTGCCAGGGAAGGCCCCACACATTCTTTTTATCAGAAAAACTCCTAATAAATGTGTATAGGGATCCTCTTTGATTTCTGGAGAGTTGCAGTGCACACCAGCACTCAGGTTTCTGGTTTAGGTGAGAACTGGGGCTGGGTGAGGGGGTCCAGGAGGGTGGGGCGGGGGAGAGGAACAGAAGGAGCAATACCGCAAAGAAAATTGAGCTCAATTTTTGACATATTCCCAGATTGTAACATATGGCTATCAAAAGGGTAAAAAAGCAGAGCCCACTCAGGCCCCAACCTCGAATTCCATGAGCAACCCTCTTTTCTCTTATTTTCTTTACCAAATCTTAAGGACTCTTCATCAGTAAACTGAATCCTACGGGCTAGGTTTCCCAAAGTGTGTCCTGCTAAACAAGAAAGGTTTAGGCGGATAAAGTGTTCTGAGGTCACTTGGGTTTGAAATGCTCAAGTTAATGATAAAGTTAATCGTGTTTTAAAGCAGCCAGAAGATCTCCGAGAATGGGTAACGTGGCTTGTGATTCTCCCCTAGTGAATAGAGCAGACGGTGTTTCTCTACCCCCTTGATCTCAGAGTCTTTTTCTCTGTACACCTGTCTTTTAGGACTATTGTTCTCTGGAAGACGCTTTAACAAACAGTGCCCCCGAGCAATCACAAAAGGAATGAAACGCGGCTTCTTCCACCTTTCTGGGCACATTTCTCTTCTTTAAGGTAAAAATGTTTATTCTTATATTTTAGTCTAATATTCTAGCACTGTAGGGATGGAAAAGTAAATCTGGCCAAAAAGAAAATAGTCTGGCCAAAGACAGATGAACAAGAGACAGCAAACAGAAGTTTATTGTCTTGTGCATCATACATGTATATGGGAGCACCCAGTGAGGAGCGACCCAAAGGGATGGTTAGAACTTGGTTTATAAACCACTGTAGGACAAACAAAGGAAAAGGGGTCTTGGGCTTCTGTGCAGGAGAGACAATTTATGGTGAGGCAGACTAGGCTTCCAAAGTTGCTCAGTGGTAAAGAATCCGCCTCCCTAACAGGAGACACAGGTTCGATCCCTGAGTCGGGAAGATCCCCTGGAGTAGAAAATGGCAACCCACACCATTATTCTTACCTGGGAAATGCTATGGAGAGGGGAGACTGGTGGGCTGCAGTCCATGGGGTCACAAGAGTCAGATACACCTGAGTGACTAAACAACAGCAACAAAAAGTAACCAGGAAACATGCGGTACACGAGGGCCGTTTAGTAGCATTTATTATGGTGCCTTCTCCACTGATAAAAGTTGAGTCCTCCTCTTACTGATACAGGAGAGGAAACATCTCTATAAGTGGAAATTTTCTTTACAAAAGGAAGCTGTATGCCCTGTTTTCCCTGCATCTGCAGTTCTTAAAATAATCCACATGCCAAAGAGGTTTTGGGGTGGCAGATTTTGATACCTTTCAGCACTTTTCAGCTTCAAAATCTGGCCCGTATTGAAAGCAGCCATTTTCAGCATCAGGTAGAGCGGTAAGAAGTCGAGGCTGAAGTTTTAATTGCTCTCTTATGTTGGTTGGAATTTTTTTTTTTTTTCTATGCATCTCTTGATTATATTCTATGAAAAGAATATTCCCACATTAAGCAACTCATTTTTAAATCCAGAGTCCATTAATTTATAAATGATGATTAAAGAACCTATATGCTCTATCTATATAGGCCCTGAATATTCACTGGGAGGACTGATGCTGAAGCTGAAGCTCCAATACTTATGGCCACCTGATGCAAAGAACTGACTCACTGGAAAAGACCCTGATGCTGGGAAAGATTGAAGGCAGGAGGGAAAGGCGACGACAGAGGATGAGATGTTTGAGTGCCATCTCTGACTCAGTGGACATGAGTTTAAGCAAACTCCGGGAGATGGTGAAGGACAGGGAAGCCTGGTGTGTTGCAGTCCATGGGATCACAAAGCCAGATATGATGTACCAACTGAACAACAACAATAGGCTCTGTTGATTTTAAAGAAAAAAGTGAGAGTTGCGAGTTAAGTTTGAATTGAGGCCAAATGAGGACTGCAGCCCAGGAGACAGTACCTCAGATAGCTTTGAGGAACTGCTCCAAAGAGGCAGGCGGGAAGCCAGTTATATATGTGATTCTAGTGAAGGGAGGGTACATGCTTGAATCAAGCACATATTCTTCCAGAAGTTTTCTGCTAGACTCATGAAGCTTTCTGCTGGTCATGAGAAACAGTCATCACCAGGAAGGATTTTGGTATTTTTCTAGATACGAGGAAATACAAAGACTTGGGCTCATAAAATCGACTACAAAAATTGTAACTATCTGAGGACCTGTCTTGCCAGTTCCCTGCTACCCAGCCCACCACAGCATGCCTCTTTTCTGCTCTCCACCCTGAACTCCCTTCAGGGGGTGTTGAAGGTCAGCAGCTGCAGCAGCACATGATTTAATCCCTGTAGAGGTAGATGGCAAGTGCCCGTGGCAAGTGCCAATTTGTAGTTGCTCCTTCACAGAGATCTTATTACTACCTGCTGGATAGGATTATGCAGTTCTTTAGAAATTTCTGGAGATGTAAGTTAAGCACACATAAAATATTTCTATTTATTAACTGTGTCCAACCCAAGGCTATACATCTTGTGGAGGGTTTTATGGATATTCCCAGGAATTAGTGGGGAAAAGAAGAGAGAGAGAAACATTATCTATCTCCCCTCCGCAAAAGCCACAGTGGAAACAATTTAAATGTTTCCTCTATCCCAGGAATGCCTCAAGCAGCTCTGTAGACAGTGGATGTGACACTGTTGTCAGATTTGGTAAGCCACGGGCAAAGAAAAGGCAGAAGTGAGAAGCAGGGAAGACCTCAGTGCTCCACACCAGAGATACTCGGATTCAGAATTATATAGGATGTTCGCTCTAAAAAACATTTGTGGCAGCCTTTCATCTTGCAGATGAGGAAGGGAAACTGAGCCCCAGAGAAGGAACATGTACAAGGACCCTGGGCTGATCTGATGGAGCAGGACTAAGAAAAGCCTTCACACTCCCAGCTCACTCCTCTGTTGCGCTCTGGCCCCTGGAGGCAGCCGGCAGCCTCCTCCTGTCTTGCTAATGTGGGTCAGGTCTGAATCCACGTGTGGGTCAGAATCGCTTCTACTTGTACTAATAGTCTTTCACTCCTGAGGGTTGAGAGCCAATTTCTGTGGTATTTGCTGACCCTGACTGTTCACCTTTCTTCGAGCCTTTGGTAATGCAATGTAAAGGCCTCAGAATCTATTCACAACAGGAAGCAGTCCGTTTTGCAATCCTTTTCCTAAGTTGAGTTAATAGCTAAGCTCCTGTGGGACACAGAGCAACTGAAATCCTATTATTTAGTCATCAGAAACGGCCCCAGTCCTAGTTTTCATTTCCTTTGAAGCAGCCAACATGCCTTTCTTCTTTTTTCGCTTTTATATAATACAAAATATAAGAATTGTTTTATGTTGGGGATATCTTTGATTGACAAGAAGACATGCTTTTAGACAGAAAATATTTGCAGCTCTTTAAAAAGTGAGTGAGATTAGAATAAGAATTTACCTGCGTAGTTGCAAACCACTTAAAATAGATCAGATAAAATGATAATGGAGAGAGTGAATTTGTAAAAGTTTAGTGACAGTCTTATTGAATTTCATGCATCAGGCAATCAATCAATCATTTTGAAACTGTACACATAAAAAATAACAGGAACTTAGTCCATATTACTTATGTAACTATTTCACAAACAATCTTATGCAATATCAAAGTGAACAGCAGCTTTAAAAATCAGCTGTATTTATGGAGATATGGTTACAAACAATAAAATTCATGCACTTAAGTTTGAGACATTTGGCAAATAAACACATTTATATAATAACCCTTGTAACCACCACTGCAGTCAATATATGAAACTTTTTTGTCAGCCAGAAAGTTCTCTAATGCCCATCTAAGAGTAACTTTGAAAGCAAAAGTGAAAGTTGCTCAGCCATGTCCGACTCTTTGTTACCCCATGGACAGTATAGTCCATGGAATTCTCTAGGCCAGAATACCAGAGTGGGTAGCCTTTCCCTTCTCCAGGGGATTTTCCCAACCCAAGGATCTCCCACATTGTAGGCAGATTCTTTACCAGCTGAGCCACAAGGAAAGGCCAAGAATACTAGAGTGGGTAGCCTATCCCTTCTCCAATGGATCTTTTCCACTCAGAAATTGAACTGGGGTCTCCTGCATTGCAGGTAGATTCTTTACCAACTGAGCTATCAGGAAGAGTAAGTTTAGATATGATGATCTTTTGCTCTCTATTTTTACAAAATACTTGTTTGTATTTTCTTAAATTTTCTTGCATGACCACAGGACAATGATCAAAAATAAGGAGATTAATACTGAAATAATGCTACTATCTAATCTACAGACCTTATTAAGATTTTATCTTAAACAATGCAATGCTTGAATTCCATCATCTTGTCCCTTTGGTCTCCTGTGATCTGGACGTTTTCTGGCTCTTTCTTTCTCACACTGGCATTTTTGAAGAGCAGAGTCCCAGTTGCTTTGCAGATCTTCCTTCCACTCGGATTTGTTGGCTATTTCCTCATGACTAGATAAAGTTGCTGCGCTTTAGGCAAGAATTCCACAGTAGCGATGCTGGGTTCTTCCTAGAGCACCTTGCTGTTGATTTAAAAAAAAAAAAAAAAGCACAACGTGAGAGTTGCCAGTTAAGTTTTATTTGGGGTAGAACGAGGACTGAAGTCTGTGAGACAGCACCTCAGACAGCTTTGAGAAGCCACTCCAAAGATGTAGCGGGGAAGGTTAGTATATACGTGATTTTGGTGAAGGGAGAGTACACGCAATCAAGCACGTATTTTCCCAGAAGGTTTCTGCTAGTCTCATGAAGCTGTCTGCTAGTCCGGAGAAACAATCATCACCATGAAGGATTTTGGTGCTTTTCTAGATAGGAGGAAATATAAGAACTGGGCTCATAAATCAGCTCCTGAAAATAACTATCTAAAGACGTGTTCTGTCAGATTTCCCCAAACACAGAGTGCCTCGTTTCTGCTCTCCACCCTGAACTCCTTTCAGCCGATGTTGCAATCAGCAGCTGCAGCAGCACGTGACTTAATCCTTGGAGAGGTAGATGGCAAGTGCCCATGGCAAGTGCCAATTTGTAGTTGACACTATCAGGAGGCACATGCTGTAGTTTTTATTCCATTGCTGAAGGTTATCTTTGATCATTTGGTTAAGGTATCTTGCAGGTTTCCTCACTGAAAAGTTTGTCATTTTAGCCTTCGTAATTAAAAAGTATTTGGAGGGAATATTCTTTGAGATCCAGTACATTATTTAGTATCTCGACTCATGAACTTTCTTCTCTAAAGACAGTAAAATCTCAGTTGGCCAGTGTCAACAAAGTGGACATGTTATCCTTTGCTAAACTCTCCGTTTTGGCTCCCTACAATGTGGTGAAAGGAGAGAACTCAATGCTTTAAAGCTGAGTCAGAAATTCATCTCTCCAAAAGTATTCTCTAGGGTTCACCTGAGGTTCTGAGGTCTGGTCTTCAGTCCTGGCTTCGACTGTATTAACCATCATCACGGATGTTTCAGTGCCTCTCTTCAAGGGTTAACTCGACTTTGATGACTCTTCTGTGCTCAAAAAGTGAGGAAAAAAAAAAAAAGAAAGTGAGGAAAGCTTATATATTTTACCATTGGTTTCAACAATAGATGGAAAAGTGTTAAAAAAATTCCTGCTTCCTATTTAAACATGAATAGAAGCTTTCTGATTAATAGAGCTTTGCTAGTATATATAGAAATCCAGTTTCGTCTTTGACAAATATATTCCTAGAATTAATGTAAGATTTATTCCACATTTAATTTTTATACTTTTCCATATACAAGTAAGATTGTATCAATAGATCGTTAGCTTTTTACCACAATAATTTTCCTTGTCATTTAAACTTCTGGGTTAACTGCTTTTTAAATGAACATTCCTAGAATCCAATCATGTGGTAATTAATGGGCAGGAGTTATGTTCATTCTTTAAAATCATCTTCCAGAATACTTATTTTATTTTGCTATTTCTTTTGCAGAAGTGTGGGAAAATGTGCTACACACATTTCTCAAAGCTAGGCTGTTACCACTCACCAAAAAAATAAAAACCATCAAAACAACCAGATTCTAAATGCTTACTCATCACTGGGAAAGCTTTTAGAGCTTCACATTTACTGAGGACCCTCCAGGTTTAGATGCTTTCATTATATGTCTAGTTAAATAAGAAATGAAGATCTGAGAGGATATACAGCTGGACTTTAACTAGTTTGAGAGGCTGTAGCTTCTTATTTCTTTACAGTCATGGACAGACCAAGGAAAGCAGAGGAAAGGCCACCTCCTTTCTTTCTCAAATAAAATCAGATGGGGAGAGCAGAGAAGCAGCAGTGAATCTGGGAGTGTCTGGATGCTTACTGGGCATTTTCATTCATGAATTGTTCTCCTACTGGTTCTCTCCCAAGACCTTGACCAACCAAACCATTGTACTATGGCCCTGCAGTTGTCCACACTCAAGCAGGGACTCATGTGTATCTAGGGCACCTAGATAACTTCCTGAGACACGTCAGACAATTGAATGGACAACTGAATGTTTCAGATGTTTCATTAATATCCTATGGTACTTTATAGGTGGAAGAGACTTCAAATAATTTAACACAATGCAGCTGCATAAGGAAAAGGAAAGCGACTCTGAGGAGTTAAATGACTCGTTGACATCATCCACTTATTTAGTTGATAAAACAGGACTAGAATTTATTGCATACTTTTTCCAAAGCAGTATGGACAAATAAATTTGATTTTCACAGGACTGGACAAAAAACAAATTAGAGAGAATGTAGAGACTGGTTCCTCATGTTTTTCATCTAACATTGAAACAGCTGAGGTCCCTGGAAGGATTCACCTTTTGAGAATTACAGCTTTTAAGGTCAGAGTCAATGGCTTGTGATGGATAACCTCTGTCAACCTTAGTGTCAAAGTGATGTTCCCCAGGGATCATCTGGAACCTGCTCCATTTAATGACATTTTCTCATTTTAGAATCAAATGCATAAATGGCTCTAAGGTCACATCAATTCTGAATCTTTGTTCTTAATATTTCTATCACTTGGAATGCAATCTTCTACATACTAGAATTTTTCCTAGTATGAAGAAAGAGGTAGGTCTGGATGTAAAAGGTAGGTCTGGATATAAAACAATGATGAGTAAATTAGAAGGTTACAGAAGGAAGACAACATTCATGTACGTTTTCTCATTACATTTTAGTAACATATAGTAAAATTCACTCTTTTTTGGTGTACAGTTCTGTGAGTTTTGACAAATGCACATAGTTGTATTACTACCACCATAATCGAGATAGAGAAGAGTTTCATCTCACACACACACATGCACACATTCCCTTGTGGTACCTCAAGATAGTCAACGTTACCTTGTGCCCATAAACTGCTCTGACTCTCTGGTAGCCACTGATTTATAAGCTGTCACTATAGCCTTTTCCAGGATGTCATAAAAATAGAATCACAGAGAATATAACCTTTTGAAACTGGCTTTTTTTTTTTTTTTCATTCAACATAACGCCTTTGCAATCCATCCAAGTAACTGAGTGTACCGATATCTTTTTTCATTGTTAAGCAGTACTCCATTGGGTAGACAGACCTTGGTTCGTTTATCCAATCCCAAGACAAGAGACTTTAAGGTTATTTTCAGTTTCTGACAATGATAAATAAAGCTGCTATAAACATTTGCATACATGTTTTTGTGTGGACATAGGTTTTCATTTCCCATAGGTAAAAATGCAGAAGTGGAATTTCTGGATCATGTGGTAAATGTATTTCACTTTATAAGAAATTGCCATGTTTTCCATAACGACTATATAACAGTTTTAGCTGCTTAACATCCTTACCAGTCATGGCATGGTCAAATTTTTATTTTATTATTCAGTTCAGTTCAGTTCAGTCATTCACTCGTGTCCAATTCTTTGCGATCCCATGGACTGCAGCACGCCAGGCCTCCCTGTCCATCACCAACTCCCGGAGTTTACCCAAACTCATGTCCATTGAGTTGATGATGCCATCCAACCATCTCATCCTCTGTTGTCCCCTTCTCCTCCCACCCTCAATCTTTCCCAGCATCAGGGTCTTTTCAAATGAGTCAGCTCTTCACATCAGGTGGCCAAAGGATTGGAGTTTCAGCTTCAGCATCAGTCCTTCCAATGAATATTCAGAGCTGATTTCCTTTAGGATGAACTGGTTGGATCTCTTTGCAGTCCAAGGGACTCTCAAGAGTCTTCTCCAACATCACAGTTCAAAAGTATCCATTTTTTAGTGCTCAGTTTTCTTTATAGTCCAACTCTCACATCCATACATGACTACTGGAAAAACCATAACCTTGACTCTATGGACCTTTGTATAGTAATATTTCACTGTAGTTTAATTAGAGTTTTTCCAACTACTAGCATTTTTAACACCTTTGCATGTTGGCATATCTTCTTGGTGAAGAATTTTTTTTTGAATCTTTTGCCCATTTTAAAAATTGCATTATTTGTTGAAATTTGAGAGTTCTTTATATGGCTCAGATGGTGAAGGATCTGCCTGCAATGCAGGAGACCCAGGTTCGATCCCTGGGTTGGGAAGATCCCCTGGAGAAGGGAATGGCTACCCACTCCAGTATTCCTGCCTGGAGAATCCCATGGACAGAGGAGTCTGGTGGGCTTCAGACCATGGGGTTGCAAAGAGTTGGACACAACTTAGTGACTAACACTTTCACTTTCACTATATAGTCTATATAGAAATCCCTTGTCAGAGGTATGATTTGCTGTTCATCCTCCTAAAGATGTCTTTCAGAGGACAAAATCTGTTAATGTTGATGAAGTCCAATTTATTAATTTTTTTCTTATAAGCATCATTACTATTTGTATCATATCTAAGAATACATTGACTAATGTGTTGTTTTCAAAAAGTTTTATAAATTTATGTTTTACATTTAAGCCTATGATCCATTTTTGATTCATTTTTGTGTTAGATATGACATGAAAACCTTTAAACCATTAAAAATGCCACTATGTGAAAATAAAAACAAATATGATAGATACATTAAGTAGGAGAAAAGATCATAAGATTATGTAAGATTTACAAAGAAATGTTGACAGGAACCACAACATTTTATTTCCTTATGATTAATGAATCTTAGAGTTTGGGGTACATGTAATTTTCCCTAATCCCCTCACTGAGTGTAACTAAAAACCCTAGAAATTACATGTAAAACAAACATAAAAAGACTCTGAAAGCTAAGGAGAAGGCAGAACTGCCAAGAAGCTCAGGGCCCAAGAAATAACAGGGTGGTACATTCTCTGGGTTTTCTTTCTGTTGCATACAGAAGCAGACTTAGAATTGAAGCAGTTGTTAACCTGAAAACGCCAAAAAGCATAGAAAAAAAAAATCCCAATAAAATCTTGTCCAGCCAAAGGACCCAGAAAGGGACAGCCTAACAAAATGTAATACGTTTAGACAATAATTGCTCTATCCCCACCAAGCTCCATATTGAAAACTGTACTCTCATCTTCACCCATTTCCAGGCAGTAAACATTGAGTAGGGAGTTTATAGACTCCAATCCTTGTGAGCCTGTAACCACATGCCCAGAACCCTATTAGCATGGTGTCAGAGAAGGCCAAGTAGGGAGTTAGGACTTACATACCAGCCCAGCAGGCATGAGCCACTCCCCACCCCACAATCCCGTGAAGAGTTGGTGGAGCCAGAACCCCACCTGTGACCAGCAGTAACAAGGAACCCCTCTCTCAGGTATCAATGCAAACCTAATGGGAACCTGGACTGTTGTCTCCACTTGGCACAGTGAGGTGGCATCCCCCCTTCCCTTGCCTTAACAGTGTCACAGAAAGTCTGCTAGAGCGGAAAGTTTATGTGAGATCCAGAGCTTCACAACATAACACAAAAAGTCTGATAGGAAACTCCTCATCATACTGGGCAACAGCAAGCAATTACTAACACACATGAAACAGATGAGAACAAAGAGAGCCTCAAGAAAGAAACAGACATTTTCAGATTTAGAAACGATAAATGAGAATCAAATAAAATTTCTAGAAGGGAAAACTGCAATGATTGAAAATTGTTTTAAAAATCCCAAGTCCATGAATTTAACCACAGAATGGAGGAATTAGAGAGAAAAAAGTCAGTGAACTGTACATTTGAACACAGAAATGACCAAATTTAGGACTTCCCTGGTAGTCTGGTGGTTAAGAATATACCTTTCAAAACAGGTGATGCGAGTTTGACCCCTGGTTGGAGAGCTAAGATCCCACATACTGCACGGCAACTAACCCTGCACACACAGCTACTGAGCCCACGTGCTCTAGAGCCCATGTACTGCAACAAGGGAACCCCACTGCAACAAGAGAACTAGAGAAAGCCTGCATGCTCGGCAAAGACCTGGTGCAGGCAAAATAAAGTGAAGAAAGTAAAAGAAATGATCCAATTTGAATAACAGAGACAAAATAGATTGAAGAATGAATGAACAGAGCCTAAGGATCCTTTGGAGCTATAACAAAAGATTCTACACTCATGTCATTGGAGTCCTGGAAGGGAAGGAGAAAGAAAGCAGGACTAAAAATACTTGAAGAAATAGTGGCTGAAAACTCTCTAAATCTGGCAAGGAGCATAAACCTACTGATTCGAGAAGCTGCCTGAATCCCAAATAGGATAGACCCAAAGAAATCCATGGGGCATTATAACTAAGTCTTGAAAGCAGCCAGAGGAAAATGGCACAATACCTGTAGGGGATATATAATTTGCAAGGCAGGATATTTGTCACCAGAAGCCATGGAAGACAGAAGGAAGAGGCACAGTGTTTTGCAAGTGTTGAAAGAAAAGAACTGTCAATCCCAAGTCCTATATCTGTCAAAAATATCCTTCAGAAATAAAGGGGAAATCAAGACATCCTCAGATGAAAGAAATCTAAGAGAGTTGCCGGCAGACCTACCCTCAAGGAATGACTAAAGAGAGAAAATGATAAAAATAGGGACCTTGGCACTTAAGGAAGAAAGACATCATAAACAAAACTATGGACTGAAAAAAACAGGCTTGACCTATCCTCTTGAGTTTTCTAAATTACGCTTTTCAGAATAAGCAAAAATTATAACACTGTCTAATATGGTTCTTAATGCATATAGAGGCAATATTTAAGATAATAATGTAAACAGGGAGTGAAATGGATGTAAAAGGAGGTTGAGGTTCTCCACTTTGTTCAGATGGGTTAGACGACAGCACCAGTAGACGGTGATAAGTTTTCATATATAATGTAACCCCTAGAGAAGCTTTTAAAAGGCTGGAAAGAGAGATATACTCAAAGAAATATGGATAAATCAAACTGGGATTCTAAAAAATATTCAGGTAACCCACAGAAAGATAGGAAGAAGAAAAAAAAAACAGAAGAGTCAGAAAATGACCATAAAATGCCAGGTTTAATCACTACCTTATTAATTAATGGCCTAAATACAACAACTTAGATAGAGATTGGTAGTTTGTATTAGGAAACATGACCCAACTACATGCTCTTAAAAGAAACTTGCTTCAAATATAATGATACAAGTATTGAAAGTAGAAGGATGGAAAAAAGACATCATGTAAAGATTAGTCAAAGAAAAGCAGGAGTGGCTATGGCAATATCACAGGAAGTGGATCAGAGCAAAGAACATCACTAGAGATAAAGAGGGTATCATATAATTAAAAGTAAAGGGGAAGACCAATTCACCAGGAAAACTTAGTGAACATTCCTAAATATATACACACTAAGCAAAAGAGCTGCAAAATAGGTGATGCCGAATGTGTTAGAACTAAAAGAAGGAATGGACAAATCCTCAACACCCTGACAATTGATAGAACAACTAAACAGAAAATCAGCAGTGATGTAGAACTCAACATCAATACCCAACCAAAGCGAACAGATATTTATAGAACACTCTACCTAAAAACATCAGAATACACATTCTTTCCAAGTACCAATGGAACATATACCAAGATAGGTCATATCCTGGGCCACAAAACAGACCTCAAAACATTTGACAGAATCAAAATTAAACAAAATGTGTTTTCCAACCACAGTGGAATCAAACTAGCAATCAAAAATAGAAAGATAATATGAAAAGCTTGAAACTTTTGGAAACTAAACAGTATAATGGTAGATAATCCTTGGGTTAAAGAAGTTGCTAAGGAAATCTAAAAAAAAAAATGTTGATGTGAATGAAAATGGAAATACAATGTATCAAAATATGTCCCCATGAAGATTATATGATTGTCTATGTAGAAAATCACAGGGAAAAAAAAAGCAAAAATACCTCCTGGCAGTGGTGAGTGAAAGGTCATGTGATGCAAGATAAACCTACAACAATCAATTGTATTTCCATACACAAGCAATGAACACATGGACACTGAGATTAAAAGCATAGCACTTTTCACAATAGCTTAAAAGAATGAAATACTTAAATGTAAATCTAGCAAAATATGTATAACTCTTGTATGCTGAAAATCACAAAGCCAATGAAAGAAATTTTTAAAACTCTAAGAAAAAAAATGAGAGGTACCCTGTGCATATGGATTGGAATACTTAAGATAATAATGGAGAATTCCCTGGAGGTACAGTGGTTAGGACTTTGTACTTTCACTGCCAAGGGCTTGGATTCAGTCGCTGGTTGGGGAATTAAGATTCCACAAGCTTCATGGTGTGTCCAAAATATAAACAAACAAGTAAATATGATTTTAAAAGAAAATGATGATATCAATTCTCCCCAATTTATATGTTGTTTTAAAACAATTCCTATCAAATACCCAGCAAGATTTTTTTTTATAGATATAGGCAAGGTTATTCTAAAATTTATATGGAAAGGGAAAGGAACTAGAATAGCTGAAATAATTTGCAAAAGAAGAATACAGTAGAAGAAAGGAACCTAGCTGAGAGTAAGGCTGATTATAGAGCTATAGTAATCAAGACTGTGCGGTATTTGTGGAAGGATATACACATAGATCAAAGGAACAGAATAAAATGCCCAGAAATAGACCCATGCAAATATGCCCAACTGACGTCTGATAAAGATACAATGCAGGAAATACACCCATTTCAACAAACGATGCTGGAGCACACGGATGACCATCTATAGGCCATATTATGAAACCCAACCTAAGGTCTCAAACCTTATAAAAAACGGACTCAAGATGGATCATGGACATATTGCAAAACATAAAACTATAAAAAATTTAAAGAAAACATAGAACAAAATCCTCAGGATCTAGGGGTAGACAAGGCATTCTTAAATTTGATAGCAAAAGAATAATTCCTGAAAATGAAAATTGATATAGCAGGGTTCCCTGATGGTCTAGTGGCTAAGATGCCATGTTCCCATAGCAGGGGGCACTGAGGTTGATTCCTAGTCAGCAAACCAGATCCCACATGCCTCAACTAAGAATTCGAATACCGCAACGAAGGATCTCACACACCACAACAAAGATTGAAGATCCCACGTGCTGCAACTAAGACCCAGGGCGGTGGAATGAATAAATAAAAATAAATGCTTAAAAATGGATATACCAGACTTTATATAATTAAAAACTCTTTCTCCTCAGAAGACCCTGTTAAGAGGATAAAAACTCAAGCTATGGAATGAGGGAAAATATTCACAAACAGTATATCTGGCAAAAGATTGGTATATAGACTATGTTAACAGCTCTCAGAACTCAAAAAGCAAAACAAACACACAAGCAAGAAACAATCCAATTAAAGAACAGGCAAAAGACTGGAAGAGACAGTTCACAAAAGAGTATATTCAGCTGGCAAATAAGCAGATGAAAAGGAGTTCAACATCATTTGTCCTGCTGCTGCTGCTGCTGCTGCTAAGTCGCTTCAGCCGTGTCCGACTCTGTGCAACCCCATAGACAGCAGCCCACCAGGCTCCCCTGCCCCTGGGATTCTCCAGGCAAGAACACTGGAGTGGGTTGCCATTTCCTTCTCCAATGCATGAAAGTGAAAAGTGAAAGCGAAGTCACTCAGTTGTGTCTGACCCTCAGCAACCCCATGGACTGCAGCCTTCCAGGCTCCTCCATCCATGGGATTTTCCAGGCAGGAGTACTGGAGTGGGGTGCCATTGCCTTCTCTGCATTAGTCATGAATGAAATGCAAATCAAAATCACAATGAGAATTAGGAGTTTGGGATTAATTTACACATGCTACTATATATAAAATAGGTGAACAACAAGACAAGGAACTAGACTCAATATCTTGTATAATGGAAAAGAATCTGGAAAATAACATATATACCTGTATAACTGAGTCACTTAGTTGTACACTTTAACACAATGCTGTAAATTAACTCTACTTCAGTTAAAAAGCAAATACGATGAGATATCACTAGACATCTAATAGAATGGCTAAACTACAAAATAGTGACAACTCAAGATGCTGGCGTGAACTGCAGTCGCTCATTCACTACAGGTGGATATATGGAATGGTATCGCCTCCCTAGAAAACAGTTTGACAGTTTCTTAAAAAATTAAACATTCTAGCATTCGGACCTAGCAATTGCAGTCCTGAGCCTTTTTCTCCAAAGAAATAAAGACTTATGTTCATACAAAAAAACTATGCATGGATATTCATAGCAAAAATAATAGTGTTTATTCAGTTCATTTCAGTTGCTCAGTTGTGTCCGACTCTTTGCAACCCCATGAACTGCAGCACACCAAGCCTCCCTGTCCATCACTAATTCCCAGAGTTCACCCAAACTCACGTCCATCGAGTCGGTGATGCCATCCAGCCATCTCATCCTCTGTCGTCCCCTTCTCCTCCTGTC
Organism: Cephalophus harveyi; assembly: GCA_006410635.1. NCBI lineage: Eukaryota > Metazoa > Chordata > Mammalia > Artiodactyla > Bovidae > Cephalophus > Cephalophus harveyi. The sequence continues at coordinate 6,727 of SJYT01048323.1, read as the reverse complement.
CCTAATCCCTCCCAGCATCAGGGTCTTTTTCAATGAGTGGCCAAGTATTGGAGTTTCAGCTTTAGCATCATTCCTTCCAAAGAACACCCAGGACTGATCTCCTTTAAAATGGACTGATTGGATCTCCTTGCAGTCTAAGGGACTCTCAAGAGTCTTCTCCAACACCACAGTTCAAAAGCATCAATTCTTCAGCGCTCAGCTTCTTCACAGTCCAACTCTCACATCCATACATGACCACTGGAAAAACCATAGTCTCGACTAGACAGACCTTTGTTGGCAAAGTAATATCTCTGCTTTCAAATATGCCATCTAGGTTGGTCAAAACTTTCCTTCTAAGGGGTAAGCATCTTTTAATTTCATGGCTGCAATCACCATCTTTGGTGATTTTGGAACCCCCAAAAATAAAGTCTGACACCATTTCCATTGTTTCCCCATCTATTTCACATGAAGTGATGGGATTGGATGTCACGATCTTCGTTTTCTGAATGTTGAGTTTTAAGCCAACTTTTCCACTCTCCTCTTTCACTTTCATCAAGAGACTTTTTAGTTCCTCTTCACTTTCTGCCATAAAGGTGGTGTCATCTGCATATCTGAGGTTATTGATATTTCTCCCTGTAATCTTGATTCCAGCTTGTGCTTTTTCTAGCCCAGCGTTTCTCATGATGTACTCTGCATATACGTTAAATAAGCAGGGTGACAATATACAGCCTTGACGTACTCCTTTTCCTATTTGGAACAAGATGCTACCATTGGGAAAAATGTGGGAAGACTTGGTACTGGTTTTTCTTTTTTTAATTTTGAATTTGTTTTATTTCTTATTAAAGGTGTCGGATAACCTTTATTTTTTTCAAGGAAAGGGAGAAGGCATTTCTTTTTTTTATTTTTAAAAAATTTCACTGTTTTGTTGGCACTGGGTCTTGGCTGTATCATGTGGGATCTAGTTCCCTGACCAGGGATCAAACCGAGGCCCCCTGCATTGGGAGCACAGAGTCTTAGCTCCTGGACTACCAGGGAAGTCTGTCGGGTAGCTGTTAAAACAAGGCATCTTATAATTTCTCAGTTTCCCTTTACATAGAGACATGCAATTGGGGGACTGGAATTCTTCACCAATCTCCCTGGTCATTACCAAAGCTTACAGCCTTTTATACAGAGTGAAGTAAGAGGAAAACAAGTATCTTATATTAACGCATATATAGGGAATCTAGAAAAACAGTACTGATGAACTTATTTACAGAGAAGAAATGGAGATGCAGACGTAGATAATGGATTTGTGGACACAGTGGGGGAAGGAGAGGCTAGGAAAAATCGAGAAAGTAGCATTGACATATATACAGTATTATGTGTAAAATAGATAGATAAGTAGCAGGAAGCTGCTATGCAACGCAAGGAGCCCAGCCTGGAGCTCTAGGATGACCTAGAAGGGAGGAATTGAGGTTAGAGGAGGGTGGGTCAAGAAGGAGGGAGGGAATATATATATATACTTATGGCTGATTGACATTGACATACAGCAGACACCATCACAGCATTGTAAAGCAATTATCCTCCAATTAAAAATAAATAAATGCACAGGAAAAAAACACTTAATATGTAACTTACCCTATCAATCTCTGTATTATTTCTTAAAACTGTGTATGAGTCCACAATTATCTCAACATTTAAAAATTAATTGTAGAAATGAATCTAAAGCCAAAATGGCAATGTTAATATTTATTCAAAAAATGTGTTGAGTACAAAAGTGCTTAGTGCATAATTTTCTGCATTTTTAATGTTTGAATTTCCTTTATTTAAAAAAAGCTCCAAGACTTAGGTTAAAGGTCACCTCTGCTCAAAACTATTGTCAGAATTACATTAACTGCTCTTTCTCTATGATTCTCTGGAGACAGAACCAGTATGAGAATATCTTCCTAGGACCAAGTTATTCATCTTTCAATGCACCTCTTCCCATAACCCGCTTACTTAGTCCAATGGTTTAAATGCAATTATTATTCTTACTGATACACACACACACACACACACATACACACACATTTAGCTGTTATCCTAGGGTTCAACATTAAAAAGAAGGAAGACAAAACCCACACAACTTGGATTTTCATTTCATAAAGAAAACAAATCAGGCCAAAACAAATACAAGTCACAGAAATTCAGAGAAACCATAAGGGTATTAAAAAGTACCCACAACGTGCTTTTCTCCAAAGTAGTTACTTTGCCCAGGAGGACAAAATATGGTTTGTGGGGCAGAAATTCTGTTTTTGTTCCTTTGATGCTGGCTTTCTTCTATTTGTATCGTGTAAATAGAACGCTTTTGGTGTCCAGTAACACACACTGAACTCAACTGGCTTTTATTGACACAACGAGAAACTCTCTTGGCTCCCACAGCTGGAACATTCACAAGACACAGTCAGGGCGGACCGAATCCACAAGCTCAAGTTCCATTTCCAGGGGCTCTGTGTTCCCCTGGGGGCTGAGTTCATCTGTAGGAGAATATTGAGAAGTTCTGGCAGAAAAGACCCTCTCTTTCTCTCGCTTTCTCCTTAGAGTGAGGACACAGCAGATTGCCCCAGAAAACCTCTCCTTTCATCCCATCAGCTCTCAAGCCCATCACTGAACCAGCTCCCAGCAGAGGGGGATGGGATTGGCCACAGACCAGCCTGGTCCTTCTCCCTTCCTGGAAGTTTAGCTGCTCCAGAGGACCTGAGAGTTGTCCTGAGCAAAACTCAGGTTGTTCTGATTGGGTGATGAGGCTAATAATAAAATCCATCCCAATCCCCCTGTCAGCCCTCCCTCATGCTGTGGCTTTGACTTATTCCTCTCTCTTTCTGCAAATTTATTGTTTTGTTTCTATTAATTGTGTGATAAAGTGAAAGTGAAAGTCGCTTAGTGGTGTCCGACTCTTTGCGACCCCATGGACTACAGTCCGTGAAATTCTCTAGGCCAGAATACTTAAGTGGGTAGCCTTTCCCTTCTCCAGGGGATCTTCCCAACCCAGGGATTGAACCCAGGTCTCCTGTAGTGCAGGTGGATTCTTTACCAGCTGAGCCAACTGGGGCTTAAAACTCTGGGCTGACTTGCATTTAAGAAAAGAAAAAAGGACTTCCCTGGGGGGCCCAGTGGTTGAGAATCCGCCTGTCAATGCAGGGGACATGGGTTTCTACCTTGATCCCAGAGGGTTCCACATGCCGAGGAGCAGCTAATCCCAGGTGCCACAACTATTGAAGCCTCTGCACCTGGAGCCTGTGCTTTGCAAAGAAGGAAGTTACAGCAGTGAGAAGCCCGCGCACCCCAATGGAGAGAAGCCCCCGCTTGCAGCAACTAGAGAAAACCTGCACATAGCAACGAAGACCCAGCAGAGCCAAAAAGAAAGAAAGAGAGAGAAAAACTTTTTCTCACATGCCTTCTGTCCACGAGGATATATGCTAACAGGGCTCGGGCTGGAGTCAGGGGGTGCATATTACCAACTGAAACATCACCAGGAGGGTCACAGGCTTATGGGGAAATGACCCAGGCGGAACTTCAATTCCAAGTGGACAGAAAGCCAGAGAGTATCCCGTAGGTGATAGGAGGACGCGATCTGTCACCTAGCAGAGCCCCTTAATGTCTCAGGCGAAGTTGGTGAGTTTCCCTAAAACCAATCCAGAGGCTGGATGACTCCACAAAGAGGCTGGGGGCAAACCTAGGTACAACAGTGGAATGTGTTTCAAAAATATCAAATGTTCAAGATACATCCCGGGAGAGCAGGAAATCAGCCAGGAAGACAGGCCAGGGGAGTGCTGCATTCCTGTTTTAAGATTTAAAGGGAATAGTGAGAGACTTCCCGGGGTAAGGGTGGGGGGTCCAGCGGTTAAGAATCTGCCTGCCAGTGCAGGGGACATGGGTTTGATCCTTGGGTCTGGAAGATCCTCTGGAGAAGGAAATGGCAACCCGCACCCGTATTCATGTCTGGGAAATCCCATGAACAGAGGAGCTGGTGAGCTGCCATCCACGGGGTTGCAAAGAGTTGGACATGACTAAGCGACGGAGTAGGCACACAGGCAGTGAGAATGCTCTACATGCTGCAGGGCAACTAAACCCGTGTGTCACAACTACTGAGCCTGTGCTCTAGAGCCTGTCTCTGCCATAAGAGAAGCCACTGCAATGAGAAATCTATGCACCCATGCATAGACTAGAGAGTAGGTGCATAGACATAGAGAGTAGCCGTTGCTTGCCACAACTAGAGAAACCTGCACGCAGCAATGAAGACCCAGTGCAGCCATAAATAAATAAATAAAGGAAATAGAGTAAAGCCATCTGAAGCAACAAGATATTCCAGGCTATCAGAGCAGGTCTGTGGGATCTCTCATGAACACCCTGGCTTCACACTGTCTCCATGGATTTGCAGGATTAATGTTAGTTTAAGTCTCCAATTAATTTCACTAAATGGAACCCTTCTTGTAATGAAAGAAAAACAGCTACGGAACTCAAAATGAACTTGGGGGCTTGAACTAAAAGCAGGTAAACAGAGAAAGAATCACTGAAGGCTGGGGTAAATGTTATTTAATGTCTGTTACTAATATTCAGAGATCATTTTCCTTAATTTTCGTTCTAATTTACTTGGAATTGCCTGAGATATTTATGGGACTGGCCTGGTAAAGATTTAGTGGTGATATAAAGTACTGTGAACTCTGATAAAAAGAAAAGGAATTGGGGCATAGAAAAAAAAATTTTTTTTCTCTATTCTCTGAAAATTTCTAAGAGAACACATGAAGAACTATTAATAGTGCTTGTTTCTGAGCAATGGGGCTGGAGGTTGGGTAGGCCGAGAAAGGAAACTGTTTTCACTACCATTTAGTGTGGTAGACATTTTTTCATTTGTCATGAGATTATGTTACTATTGAAATTTGTACAAATTCAATAAAAATAAAAGGAAAGCAAAGAGCTTATTATATGTATTCCTGGTTTAGAGAGAAAGGAGTGGATCTATCAGTTCCTAGTTTTGCTATGACGCGTGCTATCACTGTGAAGAATTTGTGCTTGAGTTCTCCTGGGCAGCCTCATTTAGTAGGGAGGAGTGTGGGCGACTGATTTTAATAACAAGAAAGAATGAAGATTCTAGACTGAGTGCTTTGTAAAGATGCTTCACATATGAACTAGAACCATGAAGTCCCTACTAAGCCTTAGTTTCCCCCTTCTCATAAGTACCCTAGGAAATGCTGGAAGATGGGACATAGTTCATTAGGAGATGTAAGAGTTGTAACTGAACACAAGTGAGAGATTTTAATTTAATTTAGCCTAATAGCACACAAAGTTTCAACCTCGATTCTGTTTGAGGCAGGGGAGAAGGAAGAAGGTCATAGTCAAGAAACAGTTTCAAAGAAGGGATGGCTGCCTCATAGGCCAAGAGTAAGCAGCTGTCATGCTTCAAACGCACACATGTCATTCTGTTACCGAAACCAATGAGCTAGCAAAACCCCAGGTTTTTAACAAGGATTTGCAGTGGATACAGCTTGCTTCTCACACTTTCAAAGCCTCTGAGCTAATCTGGAATTTGTAACTCCTTTGGTCTTTGAAAATATTAACTCAGATTAGATTCGCAAACCTAGAAACTCAAAGCAAGCAAAATATTATGATATGGGAGAACGTGAAGCCAATATATTTCTAATACTGCTTGTTTTTCCGATGCTGGTATTTTGGTAACAATTCATAACTGTTTTAAATGTTTTATCCCTTTTTTCCCCTGATAGGCTTCCCTGACCTGGAGTATTAAAATATACATTTCAAGTGAGACCAAGGCCAGTATTAAAATGCACAGCAAGGTGGGGGTTGAACAACCCCCCAGGAAGTTTCTGTCAGCCAAGGACCTTTTGAACCTGCAGAAACAAAACTTTGGTTTCTCTCTCTCCTTTCCCTTCCTTACCTTGTCCTTATTCTAGCCTTCCATTCTATCTTATATTCTCTTTTTCTTTCTATGAAAGTGAAAGTGTTACTTGCTCTATTGTGTCTGGTGCTTTGTGATCCCCGTGGATTATGGCCTGCCAGGCTCTTCTGTCCATGGAATTCTCCAGGCAAGAATACTGGAGAGGGTAGCCATTCATTTTCCAAAGGATCTTCCCGACCCAGGGATTGAACCTGGTTCTCCTGCAATGCAGGTGGATTCTTTACAATCTGAGCTACCAGGGAAGCTCTTCCTTTCTAAACTTCCTAGAAAAGAATGGATGATGGATTTGATTTGGGGTGAGGGCAGGAGGGTATTTGTTGAGTACTCCGAGGTGTTTGTTTTTTTGCTAAATGTTTTTCACCTAAGGGTTTGAGTTTAAAGATCTAGTCTGCCTATAAAACTTTGAAGAATGTGTAGAAAGAAAAATATAAGCTTCTAATGAACAGGCCGGGAGGAGCTGCCCCACGTCCGAGGTCGGGGACAGCAGCCTAGAGTGCCAGGCTGCGACGGCGCAGGAACGGCCGAGAGGAGCTGCCCTGTGCTGAGGTCAGTGGCGGCCCGGGAGGAGACACCCCGCGTCCGAGGTCAGGGCGGCAGCTGGGTGGAGCTACCCCGCATCCGAGGTCAGGGGCGGCCGGGAGGAGACACCCCGTGTCCGAGGTCAGGGGCGGCCGGGAGGCGACACCCCGCGTCCGAGGTCAGGGCGGCGGCTGGGAAGAGCTGCCCCGCGTCTGAGGCCAGTGACGGCTGGGAGAAGACACCCGGCGTCTGAGGTCAGGGCGGCAGCTGGGTGGAGCCACCCCGCATCCGAGG
>SJYT01048320.1:0-11379 GCA_006410635.1 Cephalophus harveyi | reverse complement strand
TGATTTTGCTTATGGGTGTATATGTATATGTGTATATTCCATTATTTTAATTATTATTTGCCTGATTTTGTAACTGCCACTTGTCTGGGATTCATCTTTGGTTTCTCATTTTCGGATATTTGTTTAAATCTCACTTAATGCCATAACAAACCACTTGTGGAATCTTCGTTCCTGACTAGAGATCAAGCCCCAAGGCTTTGGAGAGGGAGCACTGACTCCAAGACCCTAAACTACCAGAGAACTAACTCTAGGGAGTATCAAATAGTGAGAACTCACACAAACAAAACCACCTGAATATAAGACCAAGCCACATCCAACTACCAGTAGCACCCTGGTGCAACCAAAAAACAAAAATACAAACCCAATCATCAGCAGACAGGTTTACCACCTCATTCAGCCTTGTCCGAGGAAAAGCAAACAAACAAACAAAAACTCCGCACAAATCTCACCCTATATGAAGCTTACACAGAACACTTGACCAACCTTAGGAGGACAGAAACCAGAAGGAAGAAATAGTTCAACCTTCTTCACAGAAAGAATTCAATCTTTCCTTGAAGGCTGGAAAAAGGAGAAATCAAACACAATAAGTTAAAAAAAAATAATGAAAAGGCAGAGAAATACTACACAGATGAAGGAACAAACTAGAAACACAGAAGTCCAAATAAATGAGGAGGAAATATGCAAACTACCTGAAAAAGAGTTCAGAATAATGATAGTAAAGATGATTTAAAAAAAAAAAAAAAAACCCTTGAAAACATAATGGAGAAAAGGTAAGAATCAATTAAAAAAAGACCTAAAAAAAATTAAAAAATAAACATACAGAGACAAACAACACAATTACTGAAGTTAAAAATACTCTGCTGCTGCTGCTGCTACGTTGCTTCAGTTGTGTCCGATTTTGTGCGACCCCATAGACGGCAGCCCACTAGGCTCCTCTGTCCCTGGGATTCTCCAGGCAAGAACACGGGAGTGGGTTGCCATTTCCTTCTCCAATGCATGAAAGTGAAAAGTGAAAGTGAAGTTGCTCAGTCGGGCACAAAGAGTCCCATACAAAATGCAAGACACATACTAATCAAATTGCCAAAGACTAAACACAAAGAAAGAATATTAAAAGCAGCAAGGGAGAAGCAACAAGTAACATACAAAGGAAACCCCATATGCTTAACAGCTGATCTTTCAGCAGAAACTCTGCAGGCCAGAAGGGAATGGCAGGATATATTTAAAGTAATGAAAAGGATAAATCTACCACTAAGACTACTGTAACTGGAAAGGATCTCATTCAAAATTGGTAAGAGAAATAAAAAGCTTTTCAGACAAGCAAAAGTTAAGAGAATTCAGTACCATCAAATCAGCTTTACAACAAATGTTAAAGGGACTTATATAGTCAAGAAATACAACAGAAAAAAAAAAAAAAAAGAAAAATCTTCATATTAGAAGAACTCTTGGACCTATTTCATGACACTGAAAGTGCAAAGGATGAAATGTTGGAAGCTGACCTATACTTAGAAAGAAATGTGACAGTTTGCCAAACCATAGGATATATGTTTGCTCAGTATGGTTCTTTATACAAGAAAAGCACACTATTCAAACTACTCTTCATAAATTTTTGCTAAGAAACGAAACTAATTTTCACTGTTTGTAATATTTTAAATTACACTGTACTAAATTAATCTTAGTTGAACATTTTTTTCATTTCCCTATACAAGTGTAACTGACAGATTTTAACATTGACAAAAATTTTCAAAGATCACAGTCTTCTTCCCATTATTAATATTTCTTGCATGGTTTCAGCCTATATGCTCAGTTTTATAGATATCTAGTACCATGCAAAGCAAGGATGGTTCTGTATATAAATGGTTCCACTATTTTCCTTATGGATAAATATTTTATTTATTTGTCCAAAATTTAGTTACTTGGGGAAGTTCAGGTATACATTTGAAGTTTGTTTCCTTTCCATCCCTTAATATTTCTAATTTTGATTCAGTTGTATCTTTCTTTTTTGTCCTATGTGGTCATATATTGATAACCTATTTGTTAAGATTCAAATTAGTGTTAAAAGAAGTATTAAAGTTAAAATCTCTATATTAAAATTAGATTCTAAGCCCCACTTATTGGAGTCTTTAGCAAGGCAACTTTCCGTCACAACAAAAATCAAGACAACCCTATAACTCTTTACACTGAGTTTTTAAGCTGTTTTAAAACAATTTGTAAATTTTTCTATTGGTACTTAAGAAATGCTTTCATTTCAGTTTCAGTATATTCATCAGAGAAAAATCATATGTTGTTAGTTATTGGACCTTTTTTGTTCTTCCTATGTGGTTATAGGAAGAACAGTGACTCAAATAATATTTTCAAAAGACTACAATATAAACAAATTTTAAAAAATAAACTGTCAGGGTCTTAGATTGGAGCTATGTCAAAACTTGAATTTAGGTATTTTTTTCCCAGGAACATTATTTCCTTTATTTTTTAAAAAAATGTTACTGATTAGTATTTAGAAAACAAATGAGACCTATAGTCACAAATTAAGGAATAGGGAGACTTTTATACAATAATGGTGCTAACTCCAGTATATTACAGTGGAATAATATTACATTGAAAAATAGCAAAGAGATATTTTCTTCCACTTAGAACCTTTTATTTCAACATTAAGAGAATTGAAATATCATGTTAAATAATACTTAGAATCTATTTTCCCTCAAATAACTTAATTTCCTCTTTGTCTTTACATCAATTCATTTATTCNCAGGCATGTCCAAGTCTTCGCAACTCTATGGACTGTAGCCCACCAGGCTCCTCTGTCCATGAAATTATCCAGGCAGGAATATGGGAGTGGGCTGCCATGCCCTCCTCCAGGGGATCCTCTCAACCTAGGGATCTAACCCAGGTCTCCCACATTGCAGGCAGATTCTTTACCATCAGATCCACCAGGGAAGCCCAAGAATTCTGAATTGGGTAGTCTACCCCTTCTCCAGGGATCTTGCTGACCCAGGAATTGAACTGGGGTCTCCTGCATTGCAGGCAGATTCTTTACCAGCTGAGCTACCAGGGAAGCCCTTTATGATGGCTGCTGCTGCTGCTAAGTCACTTCAGTCGTGTTTGACTCTGTGACCCCACAGATGGCAGCCCACCAGGCTCCTCCATCCCTGGGATTCTCCAGGCAAGAACACTGGAGTTGGTTGCCATTTCCTTCTCCAATGCATGAAAGTGAAAAGTGAAAGTGAAGTCACTCAGTCATGTCCTACCCCCAGTGACCCCATGGACTACAGCCCACCATGCTCCTCCGTCCATGGCATTTTCCAGGCTACTATATTTAAAAAAAATAAACAGAATAACTAGTGTTGGTAAGGATATGGAGAAATTGGAACCCTAGTGCATTGCTGGTAAGAATGTAAAAGGGTGCAGCCACTATGTAAAATGTTTTTCTTCAAAAAATTGCATATAGCATTATCATGTGATCCACCAATTATACTTCTGGGTATATACCCAAAGAACTGAAAGCAGGAACTTGAAAAAATATCTGCACACCCATGCTTATATAGCAGCATTATTAACAATAGCCAAAAGGTTGAAACAACCCAAGTGTCCATCAATGAGTAAATCAGTAAATAAAATGTGATATAAAATATAATCCTCAACATGAATCAGCCATAGGTATACATATAAACCCTTCCTTTTGAACCTCCCTCCCCATCCCAGCCCTCTAGTTTGATACAGAGCCCTTTTTGAGTTTCCTGAGCCATACAGCAAATTCTCGTTGGCTATCTATTTTACATATGGTAATATAAGTTTCCGTGTTACTCTTTCTATACATCTCACCCTCTCCTCCCCTCACCCCATGTCCATAAGTCTATTCTCTATGTCTGTTTCTCCACTGTTGTCCTGTAAATAAATTCTTCAGTACCATTTTTCTAGATTCCATATATATGTGTTAGAATACAATATTTATCTTTCTGACTTACTTCACTCTGTATGGGCTTCCCTTGTGGCTCAGCTGGTAAAGAATCTGTCTGCCATGCCGGAGACCTGGGTTTGATCCCTGGGTTGGGAAGATCCCCTGGAGAAGGGAAAGGCTACCCACTCCAGTATTCCAGCCTAGAGAATTCCATGGACTAGTCCATGGGGTCGCAAAGAGTCAGACATGACTGAGAGACTTTCACTTTCACTCTGTATAATAGGTTCTAGGTTCATCCACCTCATTAGAATTGAATGAGTTCCTTTTTATGGCTGAGTAATATTCCATTATGTATACATACCACAAGTTCTTTATCCATTCATCCATTGTTGGTCATCTGGGTTGCTTCCATGTTCTAGCTATTGTAAATAGGGCTGCAATGAACAATGGGATACATGTGTCTTTCAGTTTTGGTTTTCTCAGGGTATATGCCTAGGAGTGGGATTCCTGGGTCATGATGTGGTTTTATTTCTAGTTTTTCAAAGAGTCTTCATACCGTCTTCCATAGTGACTGTATCAATTTATATTCCCACCAACAATGCTAGAATGTTCCCTTTTCTCCACACCCTCTCCAGCATTTATTGTTTGTAGACTTTTCGATGATGCCCGTTCTGACCTGTGTGAGGTGATAGCTCATTGTAGTTTTAATTTGCATTTCTCTAATAATGAGTGATGTTGAGCATATTTTCATGTGTTTGTTAGCCATCTGTATGTCTTCTTTGGAGAAATGTTTGTTTAGGTCTTTTTCCCACTTTTTGATTAAGTTGTTTGGTTCTCTGGTGTTGAGTTGTATGAGCTGCTTATATATTTTGGAAATTAATGCTTTGTCAGTTGTTTCATTTACTGTTTTTTCTCCCATTCTGAGGGTTGCCTTTTCACCTTGCTTATACTTTCCTTTGCTGTGCATAAGCTTTTAAGTTTAATCATGTCACACTTGTTTACTTTTGTTTTTATTTCCATTTCTCTAGGAGATGGGTCATAGTAGATCTTGTTTGATTTATGTCATCAAGTGTTCTGCCTATGTTTTCCTTTAAGTTTTATAGTTTCTGGTCTTACATTTAGGTCTTTAATCCATTTGGAGTTTATCTTTGTGTTTGGTGTTAGTAAGTGTTCTAATTTCATTCTTTTACATATAACTGTCCAGTTTTCCCAGCACCATTTATTGAAGAGGCTCTCTTTGCCCCATTGTATATTCTTGCCTCGTTTGTCAAAAATAAGGTACCCATAGGTGCATGGGTTTATTTCTGGGCTTTTTATCTTGTTCCATTGGTCTATATTTCTGTTTTTGTGCCACTACCATCTGGAGTTAATGACTGTAGCTTTGTAGTATAATCTGAAGCCAGGAAGGTTGATTCCTCCAGCTCCATTCTTCTTTCTCAAGACTCCTTTAGCTATTCGGAGTCTTTTGTGTTTCCATATGAATTGTTAAATTTTTTATCTAGTTCTATGAAAAATGCCATTGGTAATTTGATAGGGATCACATTGAATCTGTAGATTGCCTTTGGTAGTATAGTCATTTTTACATGTTTATGTTGTCTTTGATTTCTTTCATTCAATTCAGATCAGTTGCTCAATCATGTCCAACTCTTTGTGACCCCATGGACCACAGCACTCCAGGCCTCCCTGTCCATCACCAACTCCCAGAGTTTTCTCAAACTCATGTCCATTCAGTCGGTGATGCCATCCAACTATCTCATCCTCTTCTCCTCTTGCCTTCAATCTTTCCCAGTGTCAGGGTCATTTCAAATGAGTCAGCTTTTCGCATCAGGTGGCCAAAGTATTGGAGTTTCAGCTTCAACATCAGTCCTTCCAAAGAACACCCAGGACTGATTTTCTTTAGGATGGACTGGTTGGATCTCCTTGGAGTCTAAGGGACTTTCAAGAGTCTTCAACACCACAGTTGAAAAGCATCAATTCTTTCTTTCATTAGTGTCTTATAGTTTTCTGTGTACAGTTCTTTTGTCTCTGTAGGTAGGTTTATTCCTAGATATCTAATTCTTTTTGTTGCAATGGTGAATGGGATTGATTCCTTAATTTCTATTTCTGATTTTTCATTGTTAGTATATAGAAATGCAAGTGATTTCTGTGTATTGATTTTGTATCCTGCAACTTTGCTAAATTCGCTAATTAGCTCTAGTAATTTTTTGATACTATCTTTAGGGTTTTATATGTACAGTATAATGTTGTCTGCAAACAGTGACAGTTTTAGTTCTTTTCTGATCTGGATTTCTTTTATTTCTTTTTCTTCTCTGATTGCTATAGCTAGGATTTCCAGAACTATGTTGCATAATAGTGGTGAAAATGGACACCCTTGTCTTGCTCCTGATCTTAGAGGGAATGCTTTCAGTTTTCACCATTGAGAATAATGTTTGCTGTAGGCTTATCATACCTGGCTTTTACTATGTTGAGGTAGATTCCTTATATGCTCATTTTTTGAAGTGTTTTTATCATAAATGGGTGCTGAATTTTGTCAAAGGCTTTTTCTGCATCTGATATCTATCAGTTTGTTTACATGGTGTATCGCATTGATTGATTTGCATATATTGAAGAATCCTTGCATCCCTGGAATAAACCCAACTTGATCATGGTGTATGAGCTTTTTGATGTGTTGCTGAATTCTGTTTGCTAAAATTTTGTTGAGGATTTATGCATCTAAATTCATCAATGATATTGGCCTGTAGTTTTCTTTTTGTGTGTTGTCTTTGTCTGGTTTTGCTATCAGGGTGATGGTGGCCTCCTAGAATGAGTTTGGATTGTTCCTCCCTCTGAAATTTTTTGAAATTGTTTTAGGATAGACATTAGCTCTTCTTTAAATGTTTGGTAGAATTCTCCTGTGAAGCTGTCTGGTCCCAGGCTTTTGTTTTGGGGGAGATTTTTGATCACAGCTTCACATTCAGTGCTTGTAATTGGGTTGGTCATAATTTCTATTTCTTCCTGTTTCAGTCTTGGAAGATTGAACTTTTCTAAGAATCTGGCCATTTCTTCCAGGTTATCTATTTTATTGCCATATAGTTGTTCATAATAGTCTCTTATAACCCTTTGTATTTCTGCATGTCTGTTGTAACATCTCCTTTTTCGTTTCTAGTTTTGTTGATTTGATTCTTCTTTCTTTTTTTCTTGATGAGTCTGGCTAAAGGTTTGTCAACTTTGTTTATCTTCTAAAAGAACCAGCTTTTAGTTTTATTAATCTTTACTATTGTTTCTTTCTTTTTCAGTTATTTCTGCTTGGATCATTATGATTTCTTTCCTTCTACTAATTTTGGGGGGTTTTTGTCCTTTTTCCAGCTGTTTTAGGTGTAAAGTTAGGTTGTCTATTTGATGTTTTTCTTGTTTCATGAGGTAGGATTGTATTGCTATAAACTTCCCTCTTAGAACTGCTTTTTCTGCATCCCATAGGTTTTGATTGTCATTTGTTTCTAGAAATTTTTTGATTTCCCTTTTGATTTCTTCAGGAACCTGTTGATTATTTAGAAATGTGTTATTTAATCTCCATGTGTTTGTGTTTCTTACAGTTTTTTCCTTTCAATTGATACCTAGTTTCATAGCATTGTGGTCAAAGAAGATGCTTGATATGATTTCAATTTTCTTAAATTTACTGAGGTTTGATTTGTGACCCAAAATGGGGTCTATCCTGGAGAATGTTGAATGTGCACTTGAGAAGAAGGTGTACTCTTCTGCATTTGGATGAAATTTCCTGAAGATATCAATGAGATCCATCTCATCTCATGTATCATTTAAGACTTGTGTTTCCTTATTAATTTTCTGTTTTGATGATCTGTCTATTGGTGTGAGTGGGGTGTTAAAGTTTCCTACTATTATTGTGTTACTGTCAATTTCTCCTTTTATGTCTGTTAGTGTTTGTCTTATGTATTGAGGTGCTCCTATGTTGGGTGCATAGATATTTACAATTGTTATGTCTTCCTCTTGGATTGATCCCTTGATCATTATGTAGTGTCCTTCCTTATCTCTTGTAATTTTCTTTATTTTAAGGTCTCTTTTGTCTGACATGAGGATTGCTACTCCAGCTTTCTTTTGCTTCCCATTGCATGGAATATGTTTTTCGATCCTCTCACTTTCAGTCTATATGTGTCTTGAGGTCTGAAGTGGGTTTCTTGTAGACAGCATGTATATAGGTCTTGTTTTGTATCCATTCAGCCAGTCTCTGTCTTTTGGTTGGAGCATTCAATCTGTTTACATTTAAAGTAGTTATTGATATATATGTTCCTATTGCCATTTTCGTAACTGTTTGGGGTTGACTTTGTAGATCTTTTTTTTTTTTTTTTTTTTTTGTATTTCTTGACTATATAAGTCCCTTTAACATTTGTTGTAAAGCTGATTTGATGGTACTGAATTCTCTTAACTTTTGCTTGTCTGAAAAGCTTTTTATTTCTCTTACCAATTTTGAATGAGATCCTTTCCAGTTACAGTAGTCTTAGTGGTAGATTTATCCTTTTCATTACTTTAAATATATCCTGCCATTCCCTTCTGGCCTGCAGAGTTTCTGCTGAAAGATCAGCTGTTAAGCATATGGGGTTTCCTTTGTATGTTACTTGTTGCTTCTCCCTTGCTGCTTTTAATATTCTTTCTTTGTGTTTAGTCTTTGGCAATTTGATTAGTATGTGTCTTGCATTTTGTATGGGACTCTTTGTGCCCGACTGAGCAACTTCACTTTCACTTTTCACTTTCATGCATTGGAGAAGGAAATGGCAACCCACTCCCGTGTTCTTGCCTGGAGAATCCCAGGGACAGAGGAGCCTAGTGGGCTGCCGTCTATGGGGTCGCACAAAATCGGACACAACTGAAGCAACGTAGCAGCAGCAGCAGCAGAGTATTTTTAACTTCAGTAATTGTGTTGTTTGTCTCTGTATGTTTATTTTTTAATTTTTTTTAGGTCTTTTTTTAATTGATTCTTACCTTTTCTCCATTATGTTTTCAAGGGTTTTTTTTTTTTTTTTTAAATCATCTTTACTATCATTATTCTGAACTCTTTTTCAGGTAGTTTGCATATTTCCTCCTCATTTATTTGGACTTCTGTGTTTCTAGTTTGTTCCTTCATCTGTGTAGTATTTCTCTGCCTTTTCATTATTTTTTTTTAACTTATTGTGTTTGATTTCTCCTTTTTCCAGCCTTCAAGGAAAGATTGAATTCTTTCTGTGAAGAAGGTTGAACTATTTCTTCCTTCTGGTTTCTGTCCTCCTAAGGTTGGTCAAGTGTTCTGTGTAAGCTTCATATAGGGTGAGATTTGTGCGGAGTTTTTGTTTGTTTGTTTGCTTTTCCTCGGACAAGGCTGAATGAGGTGGTAAACCTGTCTGCTGATGATTGGGTTTGTATTTTTGTTTTTTGGTTGCACCAGGGTGCTACTGGTAGTTGGATGTGGCTTGGTCTTATATTCAGGTGGTTTTGTTTGTGTGAGTTCTCACTATTTGATACTCCCTAGAGTTAGTTCTCTGGTAGTTTAGGGTCTTGGAGTCAGTGCTCCCTCTCCAAAGCCTTGGGGCTTGATCTCTAGTCAGGAACGAAGATTCCACAAGTGGTTTGTTATGGCATTAAGTGAGATTTAAACAAATATCCGAAAATGAGAAACCAAAGATGAATCCCAGACAAGTGGCAGTTACAAAATCAGGCAAATAATAATTAAAATAATGGAATATACACATATACATATACACCCATAAGCAAAATCAAAACAGTCCAACAAAAATAAAGTACAATGGATTGACCTGGCAAACAAAGGAAACCAAAAATTAATATCTACCAGGACAAAACTAATTAAAGCACAAACTGAAAAACAAAACTAAAGCAAAGTGTCAATTGGGAAATAAAGCAATGAAAATAAAACTAACAAATATGTTGAGAGGAAAGGAGAGAAAGAAAAGAAAAAAAAATAGATATGCAAAGTTAAATATTTGAGGTAGATACAGAAGATTTATATGCATTAAATATTAACTGCAAAGGGAAAGAACAGTATGAAAAGCAAACAAAGGAATAAATCTAGAAAAAAAAGAATAATAGGTTTTAAAAATTAAAAGAGAGGAGAAAAAGGAAAACTCCCCATAACTGCCAAAGCCCAATGTAGAGATAGTTTATTACAAAAATAAAAAATGTGACTGAGGAAAAAAGAAAAGCTCAAAAGCTTAATTGGATTTCATAGTGCCAATAAAATCAACAACTAGAGGAGGGAAAAAGGAAAAAAGAAAAGAAAAATCCAAAAGATTCTACAGGACAAGTCAAAAAATAGGAATAGTAAATGTTTTTCTGGAGTCACTGCTGTCAGAGTCCTTTCCCTTGCTGGAGTCACAGTCTACTTCACTTCTCTAGGATGCCCTTCAATACTCTGCTGACCTCTGGACCTGCTGTGGAGGCAGCTCAGATTCTAATCTGGTCCTACTCCTGTATGTTCTTGCCCCCAGTGTCCACAGCTCTCAGAACTAGTGCATTTTCTTTTGTGAGGGTTCTCAATGACCTTTTATATATTCCACAGACACAGAGTCTGCCTAGTTGATTTTGTGGATTTAATCTGCAACTTTTACAGCTGGTGGAAAGGCTTTGGGTCTTCTTCCTTAGCCACACTGCCCCTGGGTTTCAATTGTGGNCACAGCTCTCAGAACTAGTGCATTTTCTTTTGTGAGGGTTCTCAATGACCTTTTATATATTCCACAGACACAGAGTCTGCCTAGTTGATTTTGTGGATTTAATCTGCAACTTTTACAGCTGGTGGAAAGGCTTTGGGTCTTCTTCCTTAGCCACACTGCCCCTGGGTTTCAATTGTGGTTTTATTTCCATCTCTACATTTGGGTCATCCACTGGGGTTTGCTCCTGAGGCTACCCTGGAGGACTTGGGTTTGCCCCTGTGAGGGCCAGGCGTGGGGGTGGTGCCGCTGCTTGGGTCACAGGGGTTCTGGCAACACCAGGTACTCAGGGGAGTTGGCAGCTGGTGAAGCAGGAAATATAGTGCTCTAGAAGGGTATGGCAACCAGTATTGGCCAATATGCTCCAATATTCCTGCCTGGAGAACCCCCCTCCCCAACAGAGAAGCCTGGCAGGCCACAGTCTACAGGGTCGCAAAGAGTTGGACACGACCAAAGTGATCCTGCACACATAGACACAAGACATTTTTTGCCTGTGGTAGCTCTGCTCCGGTGAGAGTTGAGCATGAAGGTGGCGCAGCTGCTTGGCATGTGGGGACCCTGGCGGCACCAAGTGTGCAGGGACATGGACTGCCTCTGTTGCAGGAATTATGGCCCTATCAGTCTTTTTTTCCAGCCTCTTGTGCCTGGCTATCAGAAGGCCTCTTGGGCCAGTCTTTCTCTTTAGCTCCACCCATTCAGGCACTTAGAAGGTTCTCTTGCCTGGGGTCCTTCTCTGTTGTTCGGTGCATCAGGCACACAGAGGGGCCCCCTGGCTGGGGTCCTACTGTGTAGATC
>SJYT01048312.1:11813-26657 GCA_006410635.1 Cephalophus harveyi | reverse complement strand
ATGCATTGGAGAAGGAAATGGCAACCCACTCCAGTGTTCTTGCCTGGGAAATCCCATGGACAGAGGAGCCTGGTGGGCTGCTGTCTATGGGGTCGCACAGTGTCAGACACGGCTGAAGCAACTTAGCAGCAGCAGCAGCAGCAAACCCCTATCATGGGGCTTCCCAGTTGGCACTACTAGTAAAGAACCCACCTGCCAGTGCAGGAGAGACATAAGAGAACCAGGTTCAATCCCTGGGTCAGGAAGATCCCCTGGGGAGGGCATGGAAATCCACTCCAGCATTCTTCCCTAAAGAATCCTGTGGACAGAGGAAACTGGTGGGCTATGGTTCATAGGGTTGCAAAGTGTTGGACACAACTGAAGGAACTTAGCACATGTGCAAACCCCCACCATAAGAAAGGTTGAAGTCCTTGAAGTAGAATGAAAATCATATTCTATGTAAGTTAGGACATTTACATAAGTAAATAAATAAGATGTTTGTATTAGCCCCAAACTAAAACCAATTCAAATGCCCATTAACAAGTGAATAGCTATTTATGCAGTAATATAACCAGTAACGGCACAGTACAGCTGCTCTATGCAAAGATATGTTTGTCACTTCTGAAGAGTACTACATATTTAGTTTTGATTTCCTCTTTAACTGAAGAAATTATGAATGCATTCACTTTCACATCTTTAGTACTTTTAATTTCTTAAATATTCATTCCTGTCATTATAATTGATATTTTTGTGCTATGTGCATTTGTCTATATCCACTTATTTTAAACTGTTTTTATAATAAAAGAAAGACTTTGCACAATAAGTTAAAAAATCAGAGTACAGAATTGTACCAGTTAAAAGAAAAAGTCTCTCCCCCCTTGGCACTCCCAGACCCACTTCTCTAAGAAAACCACTCAGTGGTTTCTAACCTTAGTTCTTCTATGGAGCTTCCATTACTACATTAGATAAAATGTTTTAATCTCTACTCCTTGGTTTACTAAAGTCCATCTATTTTTTTCTCTTTTGTGAAAAACAACACATTTACACTGGTACCTACCTCCCATACTTACTCTAAATCACTATTTGCTTTTTATATTATTGTTGACAGTTCTCTTATTCATCATTTGAGGTGGACTTTATAACTCTGAATAACTAACTTGAACCTTTCATATACCTCTTTACTTAAGAACATATATTAACTCAGTCTAGACTAATACACCATGTTCTTTGTAGCTATTTATAAGATCTGCTTTTAAAAATAGATAAGATTTATTTGGAAATGTCTTTTTACTTCAGAATGAGATACAGTGCTTGGCATGAAAGGAATACTAATTCCCAAACTTTTGTCTTTGAAAATTTCTAATGAAAAGCTTGAGCTCAGAGAGGAGTTAGGACTAGTAAGGAATAAGGAAGAAGGGAAGAAGAGTAAGTGGAGGGTTGCCAACAGTGAAATCCCTGAGCAAGACTGGAGAGAAAGGAATGACAGAGTGCGCGAGTTAGAGGTCAGTGCCATTCCTCACTGAAATCCTTGACAAGCAGGTCTGAGAGGAAGAGATATACTGGTAGCATCCATCTTGGATTTCTATTCAAAATAGCATTCCACTACCATCAAAATCAGTAAGATCATAGAAAAAGCAAGAGAATTCCAAAAACATCTACTTCTGATTCAATGACTATGCTAAAGCCTTTGACTGTGTAGATCACAACAACTGTGGGATAATCTTAAAGAGATGGGAATACCAGACCATCTTACCTGCCTCCTGAGAAACCTGTATGCAGGACCAGAAGCAATAGTTAGAACAGGACATGGAACAACAGACTGGTTGGAAATTGGGAAAACAGTACGTTAAGGCTGTATGTTGTCACCCTGGTTATTTAACTTATATGCAGAGTACATCATACGAAATGCTGGGCTGGATGACTCACAAGCTAGAATCAAGATTGCTGGGAGAATTATCAACCACCTCAGATATGTAGATGATGCCACTTTAGTTGCAGAAAGTGCAGAGGAACGAAAGAGCCTCTTGATGAAGGTGGAAGAGGAAAATTAAAACTCAACATTCAAAAAACTAAGATCATGGCATCCGGTCCCATCACTTGATGTCAAATAGATGGGGAAAAAAGTGAAAACTGTCAAATTTCATTTTCTTGGGCTCCAAAATCACTGTGGACAGTGACTGCAGCCACGAAATTAAAAAGACGCTTGCTCCTTGGAAGAAAAGCTGTGACAAACCTAGACAGCATATTAAAAAGCAGAGACATCACTTTGCTGACAAAGTTCCATCTAGTCAAAGCTATGGTTTTTCCAGTAGTCATGTATGGATGTGAGAGTTGGACCATAAAGAAAGCTGAGCACGGAAGAATTGATGCCTTTGAATTGTGGTACTGGAGAAGACTCTTGAGAGCTCCTTGGACAACAAGATCAAACCAGTCAATCCTAAAGGAAATAAACCCTGAATATTCATTGGAAGGACTGATGCTGAAGCTGAATACTTTGGCCACTGGATGCACAGAGTCAACTGATTGGAAAAATCTCTGATGCTGGGAAAGATTGAGCGCAAGAGGAAAAGGGGGCAACATAAAATGAGATGGCTGGATAGTATCACTGACTCAATAGACATGAGTTTGAGCAAAATCCGGGAGAGAGTGAAGGACAGGGAATCCTTACGTGCTGCAGTTCATGGGGTCACAAAGATTTGGACACAACTCAGTGACTGAACAACAATGACAACAACCACCACCATTAACAGATTCTATGGATTCAAAAACAACAAACCAATAATGGTAACTATCATAATGAAAACAACACATTTTCAACATTAAGCAGAAAGTACATCATGTTGATTTTTTTTAATTAAACTGATAGACCATTTCAAACTGGCATATTGACCTTCTGTTCATTTTCATACATCCTCCTTTGCATACCCACATCTTTACTACAGCACACCACCAATATTCAGAGATATGCATAATAATATTCAATGCATTTCAATAGGGTATAATATTGCTGTCATACACCCCAATCTCTAACTTGGGTATAAGAAAATAGCATAAAATAAATATTTCTAGTGGACACCTTGAGGAGATGTAAAATTAAAAGCTCATAAAATTATAACAGGTTATAAATTACAGATCCCATAAAGTTTTGTTTAGTCTCATAACCACATCTGATGAAATGTACCAGATTCACTCTAGTACCTCTCATTGCTCATTATCTATGTCACCTGCCCACTTCCTTCCTCTCTATCCTTGATTGCCCCAGCTTCTGACTTTATTACACATGCTAGTGACCTGCTGCTCATTCTCACTGCTGGGATTTGATATGTGGGACTAAGGTCCTCTTGAGGCATGACCTCTACCTTTGGGTTTCCATGGGGGGATACATAGCTCAGTTTTACCAGACATAGGGGCCCCTACCTCTATACCATCCAACTTCTACATTGAGTAGTACCTTTACTAGATTGACCCAAGTCCATTAAGAAAATCCATATTTTTAAAAATAACAAGAAATTATTAATCCTTCTCTGCCATACTGCTGAAGGTTTCAAAGAGATCCTGTTCTATACTAGGATAATAATAATACTTGATATTTGCATAGAGCTTTTCAGTTTGCTCAGTGCTTTCCCATGATGATGTAATTTGAGTCTCACAATAATCTTTAGCATTATTATACCCATCTTACAGATACACATGAGGTATAAGAATCATATAGATAATAATTTCTTTCCATATTAATGGACAAGTGTGTTGCAGACCACTCATGATGAAAAGCAAGAAAAGCCAAACTATGTATATATACTTATATACAGATATTGTTTCTTTGAAGACATGAGAGGTTTCCAAAGCCATGAGGACCAAGGGGTCAAGATTCCAAAAAGGAGGGAAACTTAGGGGGGCAACAACAACATTTGGTACTGCTTTTGCCCGTAAACCATTTTGGGGGGCATTCCCTGGTGATGATTTTGATATCAGGAAGCTGAGCAAAAAGTGGCAACTTGGGGCTTCTCTGGTGGTTTCAGTGGTTAAGAATCCACTTGGCAATGCAAGGTACACCAGTTCTATCCCAGTCCCACATGCCACAGAGCAATTAACCCCATGTACCACAACTACTGAGCCTGCACTCTAGAGCCAGGCACTCACTGCAGCTAGTGAGTGAGCCACAGCTACTGAGACCGCATGCCTCGAGCCGGTGCTCTGCAACAGGAGCAGTCAGGGAAGAGCAGCAAAGACCCAGCACAGCCAAAAAGAAAACACATAAATCTTCTTCTTTTAAGTGGCAACAAATGAGGCTAAAAATCTGAGCAAATTCCTTATAGTTTTATGACTGAGGGATAAATGTTGGAGTTCAAGAGGAAAAGGCCATATTAAGCTATGCAGACACAGAGGCCTTTTACCTTAAGAATAGAGAGAAACCAAAATTAAATCAGTGCTTGCAAAGAGTGAATCCCAGACTTGAATTAACTCAATCTTTGATTGGATTAAGGTGATTGACCCTCACTGCCTGACAGATGCAAAACTAAATTCTCCAGTGATGCAGAAAGCACCATCCAAAGGCTCAGTTTATCTCCACAATTGTTCATATCTGATGTCCTACAGTCAATTAAACATTACAAGGCACATCAGAAATAAGACTACATAACCAAAACCAAAGATAAATAAAACAAAAACAGGCTCATAAAAGAGAAGATATGAAGTTATCAAATAGGTATTTTAATATATCTCTTATTATTTACAATATGCTGAATAAATTAGATGAAGAGATGGAGAAGTTTATTAATAAATCATATAAAAATTCTAAAACTGAGGAATACATTAGCTAAAATTAAAACTGTAATATATAAGTTAACAACAGAAATAGACACAAAGATATTAATAGTGAAACTAAAGGTTAAAAGAAAATATTCGGACAGGTGCATACTAAAAAAAAAGGACATATGATATCGGAAGATAATGTTTGGGATCCCAAAGGGAGAAGAAGGAGAATTTAGTTCAAAAGTAATTTTGAAAAAGTGACAGACTTAAGTTTTGCTACACTGAAAGAAGTTATCAAGCCACAAAATTGCAAAGTGCTTACAAGTCCTAATCAGAACAAGTTTGAGGAAAACTATACCTTATGGCAGAAAGTGAAGAGGAACTAAAAAGCCTCTTGATGAAAGTGAAAGAGGAGAGTGAAAAAGTCGGCTTAAAGCTCAACATTCAGAAAACGAAGATCATGGCATCTGGTCCCATCACTTCATGGCAAATAAATGGGGAAACAGTGGAAACAGTGTCAGACTTTATTTTGGGGGGCTCCAAAATCACTGCAGATGGTGACCACAGCCATGAAATAAAAAGACACTTACTCCTTGGAAGGAAAGTTATGACCAACCTAGATAGCATATTCAAAAGCAGAGACATTACTTTGCCAACAAAGGTCTGCCTAGTCAAGGCTATGGTTTTTCCAGTAGTCATGTATGCATGTGAGAGTTGGACTGTGAAGAAAGCTGAGTGCTGAAGAATTGATGCTTTTGAACTGTGGTGTTGGAGAAGACTCTTGAGAGTCCCTTGGACTGCAAGGAGATCCAACCAATCCATTCTGAAGGAGATCGGTCCTGGGTGTTCTTTGGGAGGAAATGATGCTAAAGCTGAAACTCCAGTACTTTGGCCACCTCAGGCGCAGAGGTGACTCATTGGAAAAGACTCTGATGCTGGGAGGGATTGGGGGCAGAAGGAAAAGGGGACGACAGAGGATGAGATGGCTGGATGGCATCACCGACTCGATGGACATGAGTTTGAGTCAACTCTGGGAGTTGGTGACAGACAGGGAGGCCTGGCGTGCTACAATTCATGGGGTCACAAAGTGTCAGACACGAATGAGCGACTGAACTGAACTGATACCTAAGAATGTAGAGGAGGAAATGACACCCCACTCCAGTTTTCTTGCCTGGGAAATCCCAAGGACAGAGGGGCCTGGTGGGCTATATAGCCCATGGGGTTGCACTGAGTTGGACATGACTTGGGGACAGAGCATGAGAATGCACATACCTAAGAATAATAGTAAACTACTGAAAACCAAAGACAAAAGAATTCTGAAGTAACAAGTTGGTGGAAAAGGGAAATATTTCCTTTAAAAAATAAGACTGAGGACAGACTAAACTATTTTATAGAATAGGTAAATGACAAGGTTCTACTGTAGCACAGGGAAATATATTCAATATCCTGTGATATACCAGAGTGGATAAGAATATGAAAAAGAATATACATGGATAACTGAATCACTTTGTTGTACTACAGAAATTAACACATCATAAATCAGCTATACTTCAATTAAACAATTTAAAAAGACAGGGCTGACTAGTCGGCAGGAACAATAGAATCCAGATGACAATATGAATATTACAAGTGCTGAAAGAAAATAACTAATTACTAAATGCCAATCTAGAATCTGTTTCCAACAATAGTATTTATCAAAGCAAAAGCAAAAAAGACATTCTCAGGAAAATAAAATTAGATCCATATTAAAAGAATCATTAAAGCAAGTACTTCAGGAAGAAGGAACAAGATAATAGTATGGAAATGCAAGAAGGAATAAAGAACAATATTAAGGGTAGAAATATAGATACATCTAAATTAATATTGACTGTACAAGATGACAATAATGTCTGTGTGCTTAAAAATTATGGAATAAAAATACATGACAACAGTAGTATAAGATGTGAGGGGAAAAGTGGAATTAAAGTGTTCTAAGACCCTTTCATTATCTGGGAAATTGTAAAAGTACTAATTTATATTAGACATTAATGACTCAAGATTATGTTGAAATCTCTAGAGAAATTATCAGACAAAAAGCAAAATAGGAAAAGGAGTACGTCAAGGCTGTATATTGTCACCCTGCTTATTTAACTTCTATGCTAGATACTCCTCTCGCCAACCTGGTCATGACACAGCCCCACGGCCACCCACCCCCACCCCAGGTGCCCAGCTTTCCTCAGACATCGATGGAGGGGCTGGAGCAAAGTCCGGGAGGTTGGGAGAGATGAAGACCTTTACACCAGCCAGCACACCCTTGACTGGGAAAGGAACAGTCGGAATAAAAGCCCTGCATTTGCATGCTTTCCCCAAGGATTTTCACATCCATTGAGTGAACTCTGGGAGTTGGTGATGGACAGGGAGGCCTGGCGTGCTGCAATTCATGGGGTCGCAGAGTCGGTCACGACTGAGCAACCTAACTGAACTGATATATAAAACTAACCAGTCAACAAAGAGGAGAAATAAAATAATACAAAAGATTTAATTCAAGAGAAGTTAAGAAAGGATTAAAAACAAAGAAGCATAGAAAACTTGGAACAAATACAAAACAAATCATAATTGTAAATATAAATATGAGCTTCCCAGGTGACATTAGTGGTAAAGAATCTACCTACCAATAGAGGAGACATAAGAGATGCAGTTTCAATCTCTTGGTGGGGAGGGCATGGCAACCCACTCCAGTATTCTTGCCTGGGGAATCCCATGGACAAAAGATCCTGGCAGGCTACAGTCCATAAGGTTGCATAGAGTTGGACACAACTGAAGCAATTTAGCATGCACAAACACAAATTTATTTGTAACTTATCATTGGATAGAGGCTAAATACTCCAATTAAATATAAATGAAGCATTGCATTAAAAAGTAATCTTTGTGCTGTTTTAGGAGACAGACCATAAATACTAGAATACAGAAATGTTGAAAAATATATATGTATACACACAAATGCACATTTGACTCTTGTATAACATGGGTTTGAACTATGCAAGTCCACTTTTATGCAGTTTTTTTTTTTTTTTTTGATAGTAAGTACTACACAATTCATGGTTGGTTGAATCTGCAGATGCAGAACTGGGCGAAAGGATGGAGGGAAGAGATAGTCAGGAAATTTGGGATCAACATGTACACCCTGCTGTATTTAAAATAGATAACCGGGATTTCCCTGGTGGTAGGGGTCGCTAAGAGTTGAACACGACTGAGCGACTTCACTTTCACTTTTCACTTTCATGCATTGGAGAAGGAAATGGCAACCCACTCCAGTGTTCTTGCCTGGAGAATCCTATGGGTGGAGGAGCCTGGTAGGCTGCCATCTATGGGGTCACACAGAGTCGGACACAACTGAAGTGACTTAGCAGCAGCAGCAGCAGCAGAGGATAAGAATCTGTCTGCCAATGCAGGGGACACAGGTTTGATCCCTGGTCTGGGAAGATTCTACATTCTGTGGAACAACTAAGCCTGTGTGCCACAACCACTGAGCTGGTGTTCTGCAACTATTGAAGCCCACCAGGCCCTCTAGCCTGCACTCTGCAACAGGAAAAACCACCACAATGAGAAGTCCATGCACCCAACTCACTGCAACTAGAGAGAAAACACACAAAACAACAATGATCAAGTGTAGCCAAAAATATAAATGAATTTTTAAAGGTGTAAAAAAGATTTTTTAAATAAATAAAATGTATAACAAACAAGGTCCTATTGCACAGCACAGGGAGCTCTGCTCAATGTTATGCTGCATCCTGGACAGAAGAGGAGTCTGGGGGAGAATGTATACATGTATATATATTGCTGAGTCCTTTTGCTGTCCACCTGAAATTGTCACAACAATGTATTAGTCTGCTATACTCCAATACAAAAGTTTTTAAACTACACTCCAAAATAAAATAAAAAGTTTAAAAAAAAAAACAATAAAAAACAAATTAACAGTAGAATATAAACCAAATATACAATAGAATCAATAAAGCCAAAGTTGGTATATTCAAGTCTAATAAAATTAATCTTGCAACCCACTCCAGTCTTCTTGCCTGGAGAATCCCAGGGAGGGCAGAGCCTGGTGGGCTGCTGTCTATGGGGTCGCACAGAGTCGGACATGACTGAAGTGACTTAGCAGCAGCAGCAGAGATTAGTTCCAACTGGCAAGATCTGAGAAGGCTTCTTGGAAGAGCTGGGATTGGTTTCACCTGGGTTTTGAAAAATAAACTTGTCTTTAAGAGTGATGATACTGTCTCTTATACACATCTAGATGTGTATAAGAGACAGTAGTAAGACTATCCAAGAAAAAATATAGGAATCACAACTTACCAATATATTAAAAACTAAAAATTAGACATCACTATATACCCTACAGACATTAATAAAAGATTACAAAAAGCTTTATACAAATAAATGTGACTATAAGAACAAGTACATAGAGCTAAATATAAGTTTATACTGATTTTCTGACT
This sequence comes from Cephalophus harveyi, assembly GCA_006410635.1. Classification (NCBI taxonomy): domain Eukaryota; kingdom Metazoa; phylum Chordata; class Mammalia; order Artiodactyla; family Bovidae; genus Cephalophus; species Cephalophus harveyi. Next base: position 17,451 of record SJYT01048312.1, on the reverse strand, counting down.
TTAATTCAGTACTATCAGGTTCATTTTAGTCTTCCTTGCTAGTTTGTCTATAATTCTTCACTGATGAGAAACCTGGCACTTACCATCTATTAGTTATTTACTTATTTGTTTAATAAGTATACACCTAAAAGCAGTTTTAGAATTGTTTGCTTTATCTAATAAACTACTCTATCTCCATAAGAAAGAAATTCACCAACTAGAATACAGTGTTTATGTACAGTTCCTTTTGTGTATAGCCTTATAATTTTTAATCAATTTTCAAATGCATGAATTGGTTTGCACACATTCGACTGCAAATGCTTAGAGGCATGTCCATCACTCCCCTATAGTTCTTTCACCATAAAGTTCCTTTGTAATTCTCTTTGGAGTCAACAATTCCCCTACTCCTAAGTTCTGGTAACCACTAATCTGTTTTCATTTCCTATAGTTTTATCTCTTCCAGAATGTCACATGAATAAAATCATATACTATGTGGTCTTTTGAGTACAACTTCTTTCTCTTAATACAAAGCATTAAAGATTCATTTCTGTCAATGTGTGAATCAATAGCTCATTCATTTCTGTAGCTGAATAGTATTTCAGAGTATGGTTGTATTACAGTTCATCTGTTCCCTTGTTAAAGGATATGTTGGATGTTTTTGGTTTTTAGCAATTAGGAATAAAGTTGTTAGAAACATTCAGCAGCATTTGTTGGGACATAAATTTTCAAGTCACTTTGGTAAATTCTTAAGAGTGTGATTGCTGAGTGGTATGGTAGGTCTGGGTTTAGCTTTATAAGAACTGCCAAATGTTTTCCAATGTGGTTGTACTATTTTTATTATCATCACCATTTAATGAGAGTTCCTGTTGATCTGCAACCTTGCCAAAGTCTATTTTCAGTTTTTTAGAATTTAATAAATCAGAAATATCAGTATAAACTCACACTTAGCCTATATATGTGTGTATATACATGGATAGATGCAGAACAATTATAAATGTTTATATGCATGGGTTAGTATTCATAGACATATACATACACATATTTGTGTTTATATGTGTGTGTGTGCATGTGTGTCTACATATATAAATATATTATATACAGTACTATTCACTGAGAGGACCTAGAAGCAATGGTAACAATGAGCACAGCAAATGCCCAGATCTTGGTTTCTAAATATCATTCTCCAATAAAAGAAACAAGGGCTCATTGGAGAAATCACTGATTCTAGGTCTACAGTGGGGCATATAAAAGATAGGCCTGGAGTATCTTATAGTGCCAAGAAGTAAGGAAATGCTTCAAAACAAAATTATAGAGATATTAAATGGACACAGGAACCAATTTGAAAAATTTCCCTATTTACTAAGAATGGCCTTGCCCACCAGAGCAAGACCCAGTTTTCCCCACAGCCATTCCCTCCCATCAGGATGCTTCCACAAGCCTCTTATCTTCATCCATCAGAGGGCACAATCACAGAAAACTAACCAAACTGATCACATCGATAACAGCCTTGTCTAACTCAATGAAACTATGAGTCATGCCCTGTAGGGCCACCCAAGACAGACGGGTCATGGTGGAGAGTTCTGATAAAATATGGTCCACTGGAGAAGGGAATGTCAAGCCACTTCAGCATTCTTGCCTTGAGAACCCCATGAACAGTATGAAAAGGCAAAAAGATATGACACTTAGAGGTGCATTCCCCAGGTCGTTAGGTGCCCAATATGCTACTGGAGAAGAGTGGAGAAATAGCTCCAGAAGGAACAAAGAGGCTGAGCCAAAGCAGAAACAATGCCCAGTTGTGGATGTGTCTGATGGTGAAAGTAAAGTCCGATGCTGTAAAGAACAATATTGCATAGAAACCTGGAATGTTAGGTCCATGAATCAGGGTAAATTGGAAGTGGTCAAACAGGAGATGGCAAGAGTGAACACAGACATTTTAGGAATCCATGAACTAAAATGGACTGGAATGGGTGAATTTAATTCAGATGAACTGTGGTGTTAGAGAAGACTCTTGAGAGTCCCTTAGACTACAAGGAGATCAAACCAGTCAATCCTAAAAGAAAATCAACTCTGAATATTCATTGGAAGGACTGATGATGAAGCTGAAGCTCCAATACTTTGGCCACCTGATGGGAAGGGCTGACTCATTGGAAAAAGACTCTGGTGCTGTGGAAGATTGAGGGCAGGAGAAGAGGGGGTGACAGAGGACAAGACAGTTTGATGGCATCACTGACTCAATGGACATGAGTTTACACAAACTCCAGGAGACAGTGAAGGACAGGGAAGCCTGGCGTGCTGCAGTCCATGGGGTCGCAAAGAGTCAGAAAAGACTGAGCAACTGAACAAAATCAACAAAAGCTGGGACAATTTAAGTAACAAAATAAATAAAGTGATATTGGATTATAACTGAAAGTATAACATAAACATATATGAGTCCCTAGTGATATGAATGGTTGGATGAAAGAATGAATGAATGATTGAATAAACAGAAAAGAAACATTCTTATGGGAGAATTCCAAATAATATGTAAAGATAGTGCATCCTACCTGGGATGGAGGTTAATACCACCCCTTCGTCTAGGGTGGGCCAGTCTTAATGACTCACTTCCAAAGAATGAAGTAAGAAAAGAAAAATATAGCTTTAAATTGAGCAGATCTGCAAACAGTACTTTAACTACATGATGAAGGTTGACATCACCAGTAATTTCATGTGAGTATCATGTATTCCCTGATATATGTGATAAGACGTGTACTCAGCTGTGTATGTATTCTTTTTTAAGTTATTTATTTATTTTTGGCTGTACTAGGTTTTTCATTGTTGCAAGAGGGCTTTCTCTAGTTGTGGTGCATGAGCTTCTCATTGCAGTGGCTTCTTGTTGCAGAGCACCAGCTCTAGGTGCACAGGCTTCAGTAGTTGCAGTACACCAGCTCAATAGTTGAGGTGCATGGGCTTAGTTGCTCCAAGGCACATGAAATCTTCCTGAACCAGAGACTGAACCCATGTTCCCTGCACTGGCAGGCAGATTCCTATCTACTATAAAACCAGGGAAGTCCATCTGCTGTATTCTTTACCAAAACCCCAGAATTATCATAAGAAAAATAATAGAATACCTGAGATGAGAAACATTCTACAGATGAATTAATCAGTACTCCTTATGACTACCAGAATCATGATGAAAAATAAAGGCTGAGAAACTGTCCCGTATCTGAGGAGACTAGACAGACTTGACAACTAGATCCAACTAAATGTGGGGACTTCCCTGGCAGTCCAGTGGTTAAGACTTCACCTTCCACTGCAGGAGGTGTGGGTCCAATCCCTGGTTGGAGAGCTAAGATCCCACATGCCTTGCAACCAAAAAAATCAAAACATAAAAAAAAAGAAGCAATATTGTGATGAATTCAATAAAGACTTTAAACATGGTCCACATCAGAAATATATATATTTTTAAATGCAATGTGATATATGGAATTGAATCCTAGAAAGGAAGAGGACATTAATAGAAAAACCTAGTGAAATCCAAATAAAGTCTGGAGTTCAGCTAAGAGTAATACATCACTGTCAGTTTCTTAGTTTTGATAAATGTACCACAGTAATATAAGATGTTATTTTGAGAAAATGAATGAGGGGCATATGAGAATTCTATTATCTATGCAACTTTTCTGTAAGTATAAAATTATCCCAAAATTTTTCAAATATGCCAATGAATTTTTTTTTATTGTTACAGAAATTTACAAGACAACTCTAAATTTTACATGGAAATGCCATGGACTAAGAACAGCCAAGATCTTGAAGGAAAACAGGAAGACTTATGCCACAAGACATCAAAACATTGAAATTTACAGCTTTAAAACATTGTGGTAATCAAGAATAGATCAACAAAACAATGGAATATAATAGTAAGTCCAGAAACAAATTTCTTTATATAGACTATTGATTTATGGCAAAGGGTGACCAATGAACAAGGGGAAAATTTTAAAGATGTTCCTTTTAATAAAGAGTCCTGTTCAACTTGTCATCAAAAAAAAAAAAAATGAACCTAGACCCTATCTCGTACCATACATGGAAAATCAATTCTAGAAGTAGTGTAGAGAGATGTACATGTAAAAGAGGGAGGGGAGACTTCCAGGAGGTAGCAGACATATATATTTTAATGACAAAACAGGCAACAATTTATTAATTGAACACCCAAAAGCACTAATTGTAAACAAAATAGGCTCTAAATTAGATCAAAAATTAATAATAAAATTTTAATTAAAATTTTTAATTTAATAAAACAGATGAAAATCATGAATAAGAATTTCATCATGATAGAATGACATGGCATAACAAGTTATGATATTTCCTTAATGTTATTAGTCAGCAGGTAAATGTAAACCCAAATCACAATGAGCTATCACTACATGCTCAACAGAGTAGCTAATACTCAGAAGCCTGAGATTACCCAGTGTTGATAATGATATGAAGCAATAGAATTCTCAAACAATCCCAATGGGAATGTAAATAGGTACAACCAGCTTAAAAAATTACTCTTGCATTATCTACTAAAGCTAAATACATACTTACAGTGTGTCCCAGGAATCTCCCTCTTATGTACTCAAGATAAATATCCAAAAAGTGTTCAAGAATCTTCACTGCAATTTTATCCATAATAGCAGAATATTGGAAACAATCCAAATGTCAATTAACAATGGATTCAATATATAAATGATAATACACTTATACAATAGAAAATGACATAGCAAATAAAAGTGAACATGTTTGATTTATACAAAAGGTAGTAAATACATCTCATATACATAACCTGAACAGATAAGACCACAAACATATACACTTCAAAAACAGACAAAACTAAAATAAGGGTTAGCAATGATGCTAATGCTATCTTTGGATGGGGATTCAGAGGGGAATTCTAGCATGCAGGTCGTGTTCTATTGCTTTATCAAGGTAATGGCTACACAAGGGTGTTCAATTTGTCATAATTCCTCAATATATATGATTTTTGTACATTTCTGTATGTATATTTATACTTCAAATTAGAAGTAGTAGTGAATCGCAGCCTCCTTGTCTATCACCAAATCCCAGAGTTCACCCAAATTCGTCCATCGAGTCAATGATGCCATCCAGCCATCTCATCCTCTGTCATCCCCTTTTCCTTCTCCCCCAAATCCCTCCCAGCATCAGAGTCTTTTCCAATGAGTCAACTCTTCGCATGAGGTGGCCAAAGTACTGGAGTTTGAGCTTTAGCATCATTCCTTCCAAAGAAATCCCAGGGCTGATCTCCTTCAGAATGGACTGGTTGGATCTCCTTGCAGTCCAACGGACTCTCAAGAGTCTTCTCCAACACCACAGTTCAAAAGCATCAATTCTTCGGCGCTCAGCCTTCTTCACAGTCCAACTCTCACATCCATACATGACTACGGGAAAAAACATAGCCTTGACTAGATGGACCTTAGTCGGCAAAGTAATGTCTCTGCTTCTGAATATGCCATCTAGGTTGGTCATAACTTTCCTTCAAGGGGTAAGCATCTTTTAATTTCATGGCTGCAGTCACCATCTGCAGTGATTTTGGAGCCCCCCTAAATAAAGTCTGACACTGTTCCCACTGTTTCCCCATCTATTTCCCATGAAGTAATGGGACCAGATGCCATGATCTTCGTTTTCT
>SJYT01048312.1:0-11525 GCA_006410635.1 Cephalophus harveyi | reverse complement strand
CGGCAATCTTGATTCCAGCTTGTGTTTCTTCCAGTCCAGCGTTTCTCATGATGTACTCTGCATATAAGTTAAATAAGCAGGGTGACAATATACAGCCTTGACGTACTCCTTTTCCTATTTGGAACCAGTCTGTTGTTCCGTGTCCAGTTCTAACTGTTGCTTCCTGACCTGCATACAGATTTCTCAAGAGGCAGGTCAGGTGGTCTGGTATTCCCATCTCTTTCAGAATTTTCCACAGTTTATTTAGTAAATATACATCTCTCTTCATTTCTGATGTATCCTTCCAGTGTCTCTTTTGTAAATACCAGTAACATAAGTATTCATTCTTGTTTTCTTCCTTCCTACACAATTACTATTCTGCACCTTAGTTTTTTACTGAACATGTGCTAAAGATCTTCCCATTTAAGCACAAAGCATTTTGTACTTTACTATCCTTTCACAGTGTGGATGTATCTTGGGGTATTTAACCATATCCCATGTAAAGGTTGTAGGTTATTTCCATCTTTGCTATTACTATTTGCAATTACCTTACTTACTACCATTGTGCATGTGTCATTTCACATTTATACAAGTCAGAGGATGAATTCCTGGAATTAGTGTGTAAGATCAAAGGGCAAAGGAATATGGAAATTTCATAGGGGGTATTTGCTGCTCACAGAAGTTTTTGCTTTCTTGTCTGCAATGATGAGACCATTTGTTTCACCACAAACTTACCAAAAACAATGTATTGGATTTTGACAAGCTTTTAGGTAAAAAAAATTGTAGCTACTAGACATTTTGCTCTTTATTTCTCTTATTTTGAATGAAGTTGACCTTCTTTGCCTATGTTTAAGGGTCAGCCGTATTTATCTGTGAATTTCTTATTCTTGTCTTTTGCCCATATATTTCTATTAGATCAATGTTCTTGTTCTCCTTTATTTCTAGAAGCTTTTTTTAATATCGGTGGATTAATCCTTTGTACTCAATATACCAACAAATTTGGAAAAACTCAGCAGTGGCCACAGGACTGGAAAAGGTCAGTTTTCATTCCAATCCCAAAAAAGGGCAATGCCAAAGAATGTTCAAACTACCACACAATTGCGCTCATTTCACATGCTAGTAAAGTAATGCTCAAAATCCTTCAAGCTAGGCTTCAACAGTACGTGAACTGAAAACTTCCAGATGTACGAGCTGGATTTAGAAAAGGCAGAGGAACCAGAGATCAAGTTGCCAACATCCTTTGGATCATAGAAAAAGCAAAAGAATTTCAGAAAAAAAACATTACTCTGCTTCATTGAGTATGCTAAAAACTTTGACTGTGTGGATTACAACAAACTGTGGAAAATTCTTAAAGAGGTGGGAATACCAGACCACCTGACCTGCCTCCTGAGAAACCTGTATGCAAGTCAAAAAGCAACAGTTAGAACTGGACAAGGAACAACAGACTGATTCCAAATTGGGAAAGGAGTATGTCAAGGCTGTATATTGTCACCTGCTTATTTAACTTTTATGCAGAGTACATCATGAGAAATGCTGGGCTGGGTGAATCACAAGCTGGAATTAAGATTGCTGGGAGAAGTATCAACAACTACAGATATGCAGATGATACAGCCCTAATGGGAGAAAGTGAAGAGAAACTAAAAAGCCTCTTGATGAAGGTGAAAGAGAAAACCGAAACAGCTGGCTTAAAACTTAACATTAAAAAAACTAAGATTGTGGTATTGGGTCCCATCACTTCATGGCAAATAGATGAGGAAAAAATGGAGACAGTGACAGATTTTATTTTCTTGGGCTCCAAAATCTCTGCGGATGGTGACTGCAGCCATGAAATTAAAAAATGTTTGCTCCTTGGAAGAAAAGCTATCACAAACCTAGACAGCATATGAAAAAACAGAGACATCACTTTGCCAACAAAGCTCTGTCTAGTCAAAGCTATGGTTTTTCCAGTAGTCATGTACAAATGTGAGACTTGGACCATAAAGAAAGCTGAGTCCTGAAGAATTGATGCTTTCAAACTGTGGTGCTGGAGAAGACTCTTGAGAGTCCGTTGGACAGCAAGGAGATCAGACCAGTCAATCTTAAAGGAAATCAGCCCAGGTTATTCCTTGGGAGGACTGATCCTGAAGCTCTAATACTTTGGCCACCTGATACAAAGAGCTGACTCACTGGAAAAGACCGTGATGCTGGGAAAGACTGAGGGCAGGAAGAAAAGGGGAACGACAGAGGATGAGACAGTTGGATAGCATCAGTGACTTAATGGACATGAGTTTGAGCCAACTCCAGAAGATGGTGAAGGACAGGGAAGCCTGGTGTGCTGCAGTCCATAGGGTCTCAAAGAGTCAGATGCAACTTAGTGACTGAACAAGTCCTCTGTGATATGAATTGTAGATAATTTTTTCCAGTTTGTCACTTGCCTTTTGATGTTATGGAGGGTTTTTTCTTTTTAGTTTTGTTTTTAATTTTAATAATTGTTTTCTACCTAAAATTTAGTTCTTGAAAATCTGAATTTGGTAACATTCAAAATCAATTGCAAGGTTCACCAGGACATATCAGAAGCAAGTGGCCAAATCCTAAGAAAAACAACTGAGACCAAAAATAAGTTAGCTTTTTGTCTATAAATATTTATGTAGTATCTACTTTGGGTACAGACATTATGTAGTATCTACAAACTTATTATGTTTATTATGTAGATACTACAAACATTTACATAGAAACCCAAACAACATGGGCATTTTTTTTTTTTTTGAGCTGCTTATTTTTCCTACAATTTTTACTACAAAGATATGTCACTATATGTAATTATATATATTGAGTTGGCCAAAATGTTCATTCAGGTTTTTCCTTAAGATGTTATATGGAATAATGTATTAAATAAATACTTTTCCATGGATGGGGACAGAAATGTAATACATAGTACTTGCATGCATTCTAAGTCAATTCAGTCGTGTCTGACTCTATGCGACCCTATGGACTGTAGCCTGCCAGGCTCCTCTGGAGGATTCTCCAGTCACGAGTACTGGAGTGAGTTGCCATGCCCTCCTCCAGGGGATCTTCCTGACCCAGGGATTGAACACATCTCTCTTATGTCTCCAGCACTGGCAGGCAGGTTCTTTACCACTAGCACCACCTGGAAAGTCCACATAGTACAGCGTATAATTTTTTTATCCCCCTAAAAAACAACTTATTGTGAGAACCAGGCACTGATTTTCAAGTGAAATCCTGGAATGCTTACAGGTTCATAAACAGGTTGGTACATTTTATGCCTGCAGCTTAGTACTAAGCTCTGAAGGCAGAGACCAGGTCCCACACAGTGCTCCCTAAGTACTTGGGAACAATTTACTAATTGATCAGTCATGGAGAAGGTGGCTTAATGGAGTGCATCATGTCAGTAAGTGTCCACATCTGTGCACATGCTCTTCGCTTGGTCCGGCTTCCTTCTATGTACCCCTTCTCTGAAGCTCGGGCCATAGCCAGCTCCCGAGCTGAGGGCCTTGTCACTTCTGGATCTCAGTCCCTGTGCACAGTGTAGTCCTGGGAGGAACCAGAGGCAGCAGATGAAAAGTAGGTGATTGCTAGCCTATGAAACCTACTATGAGCACAAGAAAATCTCTCTCTCTCTGTGAAGCTTCTAGAAGGAGACATTAAAAAACAGAGAGAGAAAATAGACTAATATTTACATTTTACATATCTGATCTTCAAAACCATTCCATTGAAGTTGGGGTTATCATAAATCCCCACTGGTAGCCTGAGGAAATTGAGGATCAGAAAAGAAAGGGGCTTGTTTATGGTCACTCTATTAACAAGAAGCTGGTCTAGAATACTGTAAAAGTAATAACTAATAATTATTGAATGTTTACTACAGGCTTCAAACTGCTAGGCTGTTGTAAGCATGTCCACGTTAGATATGAGATGGTAAAGTCACTGTGGCTATGGAAGGAAAGAGAATACTCTTGAAAGGAAGAAGTTTATTATGCTCATGACCCCAGAGAAGGGTTCCATGCAGCCACAGGAGAAAGTACTAGTGTTAGTCAGGAGATGGAAAGGAGCAAGGGAAAAGTCTAGAGCAGAGTTTTAATTGGAGTGGCTCGGACAGTAAAGAATCTGCCTGCAATGCAGGAGACCTGGGTTCGATCCCTGGGTCAGGAAGATCCCCTGGGGAAGGAAAAGGCAACCCGCTCCAGGAGTCTTGCCTGGGAGATCCCATGGACAGAGGAGCCTGGTGGTTATACACAACAGGGTGACTTTCACTTTTTCAGTGAAGTCAAGGCAGGGCATGGTAAACAATTAGGATAATTCTGGCAGGCTTTGGGCAGTAGGCGTGGTCTCTAGTTGCCTGGTACCTGAATCTGGGATACTTTCAGTTCAGTTCAGTTCAGTCGCTCAGTCATGCCCGACTCTTTGCGACCCCATGAATCGCAGCACCCCAGGCCTCCCTGTCCATCACCAACAGCTCCCGGAGTTCACTCAGACTCACGTCCATGGAGTCAGTGATGCCATCCAGCCATCTCATCCTCTGTCATCCCCTTCTCCTCCTGCCTACAATCCCTCCCACCATCAGAGTCTTTTCCAATGAGTCAACTCTTCGCATGAGGTAGCCAAAGTACTGGAGTTTCAGCTTTAGCATCATTCCTTCCAAAGAAATCCCAGGGCTGATCTCCTTCAGAATGGACTGGTTGGATCTCCTTGGAGTCCAAGGGATACTTTAGGGCTAGGAAAATATTGACTTCAAGCTTAAGAGTTAGATAAAAAGGTGGTTAAGGGGGTAAGGTGAAGTCACTCAGTCGTGTCCAACTCTTTGTGACCCCATGGACTGTAACCTACTAGGCTTTTCCGTCCATGGGATTCTCCAGGCAAGAATACTGGAGTGGATTGCCATTTCCTTCTCCAGAGGATCTTCCTGACCCAGGGATCGAACCCAGGTCTCCCGCATTGGAGGCAGACGCTTTAACCTCTAAGCCACCAGGGGGTATAGACTCAGAAAGGCGTGCTCATTATGTCTCAGAATCAGCCAGCCCTGGGAGGGGCAATCTTTTCCTTGATCTGTAAAAGCCCTAAATGCCAGAGCATCAAGAATACAAGAAAATATAGCTAATGTAATTGGCCCTGTGATGAATGGATGCCAAATAGACAAATACATAACCTAAGGAGACACAGTTGGAACACAAGTGTTCTTCGTGTATAACGCTATTTCATGCTCACAGTTGCCCTCCAAACAAGGAGCTATTATCAATTCCACTAGAAGATGGGCTCCTGGGCAGTTAAGTGACTCCCCAGTGTCATTCAGTTGGTAGGGTGTTGGAGCAGGATTGACACCTAGGTCCGGGTCACCCGTGGACCAACTGTGTGCCCACTTGTCCTCCTACCAAGCACTAGGGCTCAGAAGTGAGTGGGAGTGAAGCTGGCCACCACCGACTCCCCTCCCTCCCTCCCCATCTCCTGGCTGCTCCACATGGATAGAAAACTCTTTGCTACAAAAGCCTGGTTCTCTGGTTTCTCCTGTGACTAGGAAGGTCAGAAGTGCTGGGTTTTCAATCCTGGCTCTGCTACTTACTAATAGGGCTTCCCTGGTGGCTCAGAGGTTAAAGCATCTGCCTGAAATGCTNTCCCCATCTCCTGGCTGCTCCACATGGATAGAAAACTCTTTGCTACAAAAGCCTGGTTCTCTGGTTTCTCCTGTGACTAGGAAGGTCAGAAGTGCTGGGTTTTCAATCCTGGCTCTGCTACTTACTAATAGGGCTTCCCTGGTGGCTCAGAGGTTAAAGCATCTGCCTGAAATGCTGGAGACCCGGGTTCGATCCCTGGGTCGGGAAGATCCCCTGGAGAAGGAAGCGGCAACCCACTCCAGTACTCTTGCCTGGAGAATCCCATGGAGGGTGGAGCCTGATAGGCTACAGTCCATGGGGTCGCAAAGAGTCGGACACGACTGAGCGACTTTCACTTCACTTCGCTTCACTTCTGCTACTTACTAGCTGAATATCCGTTGGAAAATCAGTCTGTTTAGGTCTAAGTGTTCTCATTTGTGAAGCAATGATGACAATATTTCCGCATGGGGTTGTTGTACAGATTAGATGGAGTCATGTATGCTGAGGATGCAGCACAGAAGCAGTGCTGAATAAATGGGCTTTCCGGACTCCCCTCGCGGTTCAGTTGGCTAAGTTTCTGCTCCCAGTGCAGGGTCCAGGTTCAGTCTCTGGTCACAGAACTAGCGCCCACATGCCTCAACTAAGGCCCAGCACAGCCAAATAAATAAATAAATATTTAAAAAAAATAAGAAGACTTTCTTCTGGTGTATTGGTTGAAACCAAGACCTTCATCCACACTGGGAGAGAGTATTTCTCCTAGGATGCAGGTGTCTTCTGTCTTAACCCAAGAAAGTTACTCTGAATCAACCAATGATGAAGAGGAGGTGTCCTCTCCTTGGGTGAAGGGGATGACCTCTAGGCAGAGAGAAAGCCTCACCCTGATTTACTGGCCGATAGTTTCAGAGTCTGTTAAAATATGGCTGTCCTCACCTTCTGTTGAGTCCATGCCAGACTGCAGGAGAAACTGGCAGTGCTTTACACTTTGTGGAGATAATGGGCCTTAGAAATCTAGAAGCCCAAACACTTTGCATTCTTCTGGTGTGTACGTCTATTTACATAAGTAAGTTTCCAAGGTCTTTCCGGATTTTGAAAGAAAGAACCTGCTTTCTCTGTCATGTTTACATTTCTTTATATTCCAAACACCTGATTTGAATAGCCTCTTAAAATTGTTGGTGCTCTCTGACACCCCAAGGAGAAGATGCTGCCTGTTCAGTGAAGTTGTTCTTAGATTAATATAAGGATGTGAGCCTGGCTGGAAGGGAAAGAGAGGGAAGGTGCTGTGAAAAGATCAGAACTATGTTTTAGGCAGTATTTATCACTCCACCAGAGTAAATCCTTCCACGTATACAGTTCCTGGGTTGTTTCACTGCAAGATATCAATATCAGACAAAATAGACTTGAAGGCAAAAAAATATTGATAGTGATAAAGAGGGTCCCTCAGTTCAGTTCAGTTCAGTTGCTCAGTCGTGTCTGACTCTTTGCGACCCCATGAATTGCAGCACGTCAGACCTCCCTGTCCATCACCAACTCCCGGAGTTCACTCAGACTCACGTCCATCAAGTCAGTGATGCCATCTTTTTTGAGATTGCATCCAAGTACTGCATTTTGGACTCTTTTGTTGACCATGATGGCTACTCCATTTCTTCTGAGGGATTCCTGCCCACAGTAGTAGATATAATGGTCATCTGAGTTAAATTCACCCATTCCAGTCCATTTTAGTTCGCTGATTCCTAGAATGTCCATGTTCACTCTTGCCATCTCCTGTTTGACAACTTCCAATTTGCCTTGATTCATGGACCTGACATTCCTGGTTCCTATGCAATATTGCTCTTTACAGCATCGGACCTTGCTTCTATCCCCAGTCCCATCCACAACTGTGTATTGTTTTTGCTTTGGCTCCATCTCTTCATTCTTTCTGGAGTTATTTCTCCATTGATCTCCAGTAGCATATTGGGCACCTACCGACCTGGGGAGTTCCTCTTTCAGTATCCTATCATTTTGCCTTTTCCTACTGTTCATGGGGTTCTCAAGGCAAGAATACTGAAGTGGTTTGCCATTCCCTTCTCCAGTGGACCACATTCTGTCAGACCTCTCCGCAATGACCCGCCCATCTTGGGTGGCCCCACACGGTGTGGCTTAGTTTCATTGAGTTAGACAAGGCTGTGGTCCTAGTGTGATTAGATTGACCTGTTTTCTGTGATTATGGTGTGTGTGTCTGCCCTTTGATGCCTCTCACAACACCTACCATCTTACTTGGGATTCTCTTACCTTGGACGTGGGGTATCTCTTCATGGCTGCTCCAGCAAAGCGCAGCCGCTGCTCCTTACCTTGGACGAGGTGTATCTCCCCACCGCCGTCCCTCCTGACCTTGGACGTGGAGTAGCTCCTCTCTGCCCTCCTGCACCTATGCAGCCACCCCAGAGAAGTTTAGCAATTATCAACACCAAGGTAAGACCTAAAAGAAAAAAAAGTGGAGTCTCTCATTCATGTCCAACTCTTTGCAACCCCATTGACTGTAGCCTACCAGGCTCCTCAGTGCACGGAATTTTCCAGGCAAGAATACTGGAGTGGGTGGCCATTTTCTTTTCCAGTGGATCTTCCTTACCCAGGGATTGAACCCTAGTCTCCTGCATTGTGGGCTTTACCATCAGACCGCTTTACCCTCTGAGCCACCAGGGAAGCCTTAGAACACATCACTACCTAACTCTAAAATCCAGGCTCTTTCTAATGTATCACACAGCTTCCAAAACAAATAATATAAGAATAAATGGTAAATAAAGATTAGTTCCCAGAGAAGGCAATGGCACCCAACTCCAGTACTCTTGCCTGGAAAATGTCATGGATGGAGGAGCCTGATGGGCTGCAGTCCATTGGATCGCTAAGAGTTGGACACGACTGAGCTACTTCACGTTCACTTTTCACTTTCATGCATTGGAGAAAGAAATGGCAACCCACTCCAGTCTTCTTGCCTGGAGAATCCCAGGGAGGGCAGAGCCTGGTGGGCTGCTGTCTATGGGGTCGCACAGAGTCGGACATGACTGAAGTGACTTAGCAGCAGCAGCAGAGATTAGTTCCAACTGGCAAGATCTGAGAAGGCTTCTTGGAAGAGCTGGGATTGGTTTCACCTGGGTTTTGAAAAATAAACTTGTCTTTAAGAGTGATGATAAACAGTCACCTTTTTCCTAACTGGAAAAATAGCCTCCTTTTCTCTAAAACCACACAGTTTTCTAAATTTATGTGTGGGTAAGGACATCTGTTTATGTGGAAAAATGCAAGATGAAACACTCATTTACCAATTCCAGGCCTAATCAAGGTAGAACTAAACGGTAGACATAGTGGTGGGTTGGCAATCTTTGCAACCCAAGCTCCTGGTGGCCTTCTCTCTTTCCCTCAACAACCCAGAAACAGAAAATAACTATAAGGTTATTATTTGTTCATTGCACAAAGCTCTATCTGCCATGGATAGAGAATATTATCCAGCTGCCTTTATATAGGTCATGCAATTCCATGCCTTAGTTATAGGTCTAAATCCCCTGAATTCCAGTGTGCAGACAAGACAGAATTTAATTTGGAAATTCATCTTCTTAATAAATATTTTGGAGCAGCTTCTGCATTTCAGGCTCTGTATTGTGAGCCGTGAAAAACACAGACATAAGCAGGATTTTTGTCCCTACTCTCCAAGAATTTTAACTCTTTCATTTCCATGTATTTCACTATATGTTAATTATTCCTAACCTCTGCTTTAATTTAACATGTGAAGTCATGTTCATAAACACAAATACCTACTAAAAATCTCCTCTTGAAAGCATTGTAGGCACCTCAAATCCATTATGTCCAAAACTAAAATTACTTCCCTTCTTCAAAACTACACAAATATTCATCCCAACATCCTTTCTGGAACTATGGGAATCACTCTCTCTGTCTCTCTATGCCTTTTCATCTACAACCACTCAATAACCAAGTTTTTTTTTTTTTCCTTTCTTATTTCCTTCTGATTCTTATTTCTCTACCTTTTAGACTCTTGGTCTGATTCAGGTCCTAATTATTACTGGCAAAAACCACCTAAAATTGTTTTTCATATTCCATTTGCCACACTAAATATAGCTTAAGATGCAAATCAGACCAACTCTTCCATCTTAAAATACATCATAGAATCCCTCTGCTGCTGCTGCTGCTGCTAAGTCGCTTCAGTCGTGTCCGACTCTGTGCGGCGCCAGAGACAGCAGCCCACCAGGCTCCGGCGTCCCTGGGATTCTCCAGGCAAGAACACTGGAGCGGGTTGCCATTTCCTTCTCCAATGCATGAAAGTGAAAAGTGAAAGTGAAATACGCTCAGTTGTGTCCGACTCCTAGCAATCCCATGGACTGCAGCCTACCAGGCTCCTCCATCCATGGGATTTTCCAGGCAAGAGTACTGGAGTGGGGTGCCATTCATTGCATTCTCCACATGACATAATAAAGAACAAGTTCCTTCTATGACATTTAAAGTCCCCCAAGTTCCAGCTACTACTTATTTTCTTAGCCTCCTTTGCCACCAAGACTTTAAACTTAATATTCTAGTTAAGTTCTTAGCGTTTCATATGCTATTATCTGTCTTCATGCTCATTCCTCTTTGTTCTGCATTCTTTCATATTTCTTTTCTATGCTGATTTTTATTCTCTTGAAAGGCTCAATTTATTCTAAATGTCCCTTCTCTATACTCATGAATATACCTCACCCTGTCCTAGCCTTATTATATTAACTTCATCTGTTTATATAAATATCTCATCAGAACTAGGTTTTAATTAGCACTTTTACCCCCAGCACCCATGATAACCCAAGCATAAGGTAAATGGCCACCATATGTCTATAGGTGACAAGGTTTTTAGTGAAGATAAATAACACTACAATTATGGTAGAGCCATAAAATAGAATTCTACACAACAATAAAAATTGAATTTTGGACCCATGAAATGACGTGGGTGAAAAGAAGCCAGACAAAAAAGACTAAAAATACTATAAACTGTATGATTCTATTTATAAGACATTCAATGCAAAATTATATAGAGACAGATCCATTCTCTTAATATACAGGGTCATACAGGTCATACATATGCAATGCTTCCTTCTTAAGACACTTAAACAACAACCAAAAAACTTTTTTTTAATCTGTGAGGACTGAAAGAAGATCACTTATTGCTGGAATCTTGAGGTAGACAGAGGTGATTGGCTATAAAGGGATTTGGGGGAATGATGGAAATATTCTGTATTCTGACTGTAATAATAGCTGCATAACTGTATACATTTGCAGCAAACTATACACTTAAAAGTCTCCCATGGCTCAGTGGTAAAGAACCTCTTTGCAATGCAGAAGATGTTAGTTCCATCCCTGAGTCAAGAAGATCCACTGGAGAAGGAAATGGCAACCCACTCCAGTATTCTTGCCTGGGAAATCCCACAGAAAAAGAAGCCTGGCAGGCTACAGTTCATAAGGTCTCAAAGAGTCGGACATGACTAAAGGACCAAACAACAACAATACACTTTAAAAAGGTGACATTGTACATGAATTACAATTTACATACAATACTTCATTCTTCCTTCACAAAATGTTGAAAGTGAAAAGCGAAAGTGAAGTCGCTCAGTCGTGTCCGACTCTTTGTGACCCCATGGACTATAGCCTATCAGGCTCCTCCGTCCATGGGATTTTCCAGGCAAGAGTGCTGGAGTGGATTTCCATTAAGCAACATACGTGGGATGTTAAATGAAAAAAAACAAAAAACTCTGATTTGAGGACTCCAAGGAAAATGAATAATATTCTATATAGTTATGGGAGATAGGACACTCCATGCTATTCCATGGATAGCTACTCCATGATATTCCAAATATTATATTTGGTTGAATAAAAGTAGATGATAATAGACCTGTTTAGAAATATTTTGCATACAGTCTCAGAGGTTTTCTACCACTAATTGGTACAGACACTAAA
>SJYT01048286.1:518087-531974 GCA_006410635.1 Cephalophus harveyi | reverse complement strand
CCTCCCCACACACAGTTAGGAAAGTCATAAACTCTGAGTCCCAATTAAGAAAGAAAAATACTACTTATAACACCAGGCATTTTTGATGACTAAATCTTTAATGGACAAAAAATGAATTTGCAAACCGAAAATTGATGCTGCTATAATAATTGCAAGTAGAATGATACTGGTGATGATAACTGTGACTAAGATTTATTGGGTCCTAAGAGGATCGGGGGCAGGAGGAGAAGGGGACGACCGAGGATGAGATGGCTGGATGGCATCACAAATTCGATGGACGTGAGTGTGAGTGAACTCCGGGAGATGGTGATGAACAGGGAGGCCTGGTGTGCTGCGATTCATGGGGTCACAAAGAGTCGGACACGACTGAGCGACTGAACTGAACTGAACTGAAGAAAACTAAGATCATGGTATCTGGTCCTNCCGAGGATGAGATGGCTGGATGGCATCACAAATTCGATGGACGTGAGTGTGAGTGAACTCCGGGAGATGGTGATGAACAGGGAGGCCTGGTGTGCTGCGATTCATGGGGTCACAAAGAGTCGGACACGACTGAGCGACTGAACTGAACTGAACTGAAGAAAACTAAGATCATGGTATCTGGTCCTATCACTTCATGGGAAATTGATGGGGAAACAGTGGAAACAGTGGCAGACTTTATTTTTGAGGGGGCTCCAAAATCACTGCAGATGGTGATTGCAGCCATGAAATTAAAAAACACTTACTCCTTGGAAGGAAAGCTGTGACCAAGCTAGATAGCATGTTCAAAAGCAGAGACATTACTTTGCAAACAAAGGTCCGTCTAGTCAAGGCTATGGTTTTCCCAGTGGTCATGTATGGATTGCATTCCTATACACTAATAATGAGAAAGTAGAAAAAGAAATTAAGGAAACAATTCCATTCACCATTAGAAGTAAGCTCTTGCATAGAGTTGTGGTAAAGAGAACAGAGATGAGTGTCAAGCAATTTACAGAGACAAGTACACATGATCTATAAGTCCCACAATTAAGTGAGATCCTTCTTGTGAAGCACATGATTGGTGCTGCCAAACAGAAAGCATGCAATACATATTATATTCTATAATTAATGATAATAATGAGTAATTATAATCTGTTGATGACCACAAAAACATTTATCTCAAAAGATGTTCTCAAGGTTAGTGATTAGTTATATGAAGCAGTCATCACAGCTTTGAACCATGGTAGGTGTTCAATAATTGGCCATCATTCTCAGATTCTTGGTCTCTCCTTTTTCTTAATTCTTCTGTTCATAAATAAATGCAATCTCTGCCTAGAAAAGCACACACTGCAGTCTGCTGTCCTGTTTTGGAATTATAAAAATGAAAAAAAAAAAAAGAACCCAATGCAAAATCTTGTCAAAAATCTTGCAAAAATCTTCAACCAGGATTTATTCTTGTTTTAAAAGTATCTTATTAAGTTCTTTTGTGTTCAGTTACTAAATCGTGCCCAGCTCTTTATGGTCCCATCGACTGCGGCATGCTAGGACTTAGTTACTATAATACTAATGACAATAATGCTCAAAAGATTTATTTACCTTATGCTTGAATTCATGTCATTGATTCTAAGGAGATGACACCTTTTTTAAACAGGCTATTTTTAGAGTATTTTTAGGCTCACCGAAAAATTGAACCAAAATTTTCCACTTATACCCTTGCCTTATAACATCTTTATTTTAACATTACTAAAAAATTAAGTTTGACTAATATGAATCCCTCAGTCTACGTCTTTATCATTCAAAATACTGTCTTTGGAGCTGGTGCACTGAGATGACCCAGAGGGATGGTATGGGGAGGGAGGAGGGAGGGAGGTTCAGGATGGGGAGCATGTGTATACCTGTGGCAGATACATGTTGATGTATGGCAATACCAATACAATACTGTAAAGTAATTAGCCTCCAATTAAAATAAATAAGTTTATATTTTTAAAAACTTCTCTTTTTCTGTTTTATATACTCAGAGACATTGATATAATGCTGTCTTTTAAGATAAAGTTTTCTCAAGTCCATTTTCTTCCTCATCCTCTGAAGATCCCTCCCTCAGTTACCCCTGAACATCACCCCTCTCAATTCATCTCTGACCTTTACAGTGTCTAAAGCTTTGCAATATGACATCTTGTTTCCTTCTCTTTTTATTTAATTTTCACTTCCAGCTTTTTTAAACAATTGGTATGTATTGACTGCCTCTATTTATAGTCACCAACTCTCAGTTTCTCAAGAAACATTTGAAATACTTCGGCTTCTAAGAAAGTTGATTTTAAAAGTTGCATGTTACCACTTCATCCTCAAACACTTGTTCTCTCAATTCTTCCTCTCCTTAGAACTCTTTTTCAGATTTGACCAATTCTTGAAACCATCAGAAATTGGTTAAGAGGAATGAAGCAACAAGGAAGCAACTATGTGTTCTGGGAACACATCCAAACTTATTCCCAGGAGTTGTAGGAAACAGGCAAACGATAAAAAAGGACAAGCAGGGAGGAAAAACACTCACAAAATCAAAATCAGAACTAGAAAACAAAGTTTCTGCCATGAGATGTCACTCTCTAAATACTTATCGTGTACAAAGGCAAGGGATCAAACTTCCCTTTAACCTGGTTATGTGTGCATGTGTGAAATTGGCATAATTAGCTCAAATCAACAAAGTCTGCAGTCATTACTAAGCTGGCTGTTTTTCCTCTCTGTGACTTCAATATTATTGATTAAAATACCAAATTAAAATGAATGGGAAGAGGCCTGTGAAACAGGCTCCAAACAGCTGGAAATAAGACAGTAGGGAGTCATCAAAAGAACAAAATCTTAAATACTGTGCTTGGAAATATGAAAAATTATCCTGGCAGTAATTGATTACCAGCAATTGATAATTGTTAATATCATATGTAATCATCCAACTAAGTGCTTCATTTTGAAATTTTGTGGCAGGTTTAAATAAAACTAGGATAGTATGAATAGGGACAGACTTTGGTAATATAAGCAAAATTTTCTGAGCAAAAACAATGAGCCCATTACAACAAAAATTGATCTTCATGTACTAAAGATAAATAAGGCTTTTTCCTCAGGCAGAAAAACCTGTCCATGGAATTTTCCAGGCAAGAATACTGGAGTGGGTTCCCATATCCTACGCCAAGGATCTTTCCAACACAGGGATCAAACTCATGTCTCTTGAATCACCTGCATTGGCAGGGATTCTTAACCACTGTGCCATCTGATAAGTCCTGTACAATACAAGCTAAATAATGGTAATTATTTCCCTTGGAGAGATAGCACTTCTGGTAAATAGGCATTAGTTTTACTGCAATTTAATGGACTTACTTTTCCAAAAGATCAACTGGAAATTCACTCCACATGTTTAAAGAAACACAAAATAGGCAAAATTTACTATGTGGGCAACATATCAGGATAATATGTACTTGAATCAGTAACTATATTAAAGATGATTTTCATTGTTTAAAAAAGAGTGAAATTTGAAATGAAAATGAGTCATTCATAAATTGTAAAACAGAAGTGCAAAGCATTATGAATTTTATTTTACATCATCTTCACTGTTTTTGTCTAATTTGTATTCTAGCTCACTAATGCTAACATGATCTGATATTATAAAATTAGACCTTGAATGCATTTCTACCTATTTTAATATGAAGTCCAAATTCACATGAAGTTAAGGTCTTAATATACAGTTAATACTTTCTAGATATATATTGAAAAAGTATCTAGCTATGAATTTTTAAAGTATGTCTACATACCACCTAAAATCATGTGTGTGAGAAGAAAGAAATAATTCAATTCTTTAGATAACAATTGCTTTAATAAGCTTGGGTTACTATAACAATCACTAGGAACTTGGTGGCTTAAATAACAGACATATGTTACCAGCAGTTCTGGAGGCTGGAAAGACCAAGATCAATTTGCTGGAAGATTCACTTACTGGTAAGAACTCTCTTCCTGGCTTGAAGACAGCCACCTCCCTACTACTCTTATGATGGAGAGAATGCTGGTGCTTTCTCTTCTAAAAGAATACTAATTCCATCATGAGGTGGCCCACTCACCCTCGAGACCTCATCTAAATTTGAATTTCAAGATATAATCAGTTAGCAGCTTAACTGCACTAAAAATGAGTGTTTTTTCCCCTCATTTTAACAGGAAAGATGTTATGTCATATTCTAATTTTAAAATTTATACCATAACCAAAAGTATTTCATTAAATAATATTTTATTTTTTACAATAACTTATTTGGTTATAATTTGCATGGAACAAAATTGATTCATATTAAGTAAATGCTTGTAAATTTGAACAAATATATATACTCAGGTATCTGTAAGGCAATCAAGAAATTTAACTTTTCAAATTCAATTTTATTTTTAAAATTGTTAACAAAACTCTTTCTTCATCCCTCCACAGTCAAATCTCTCATCTACTAATATATATTGCTTTTTTCCTATCCTAGAATTTCATATAAATGGAATTGCGTAGAATATGGGCTTCCTGATAGCTTAGTTGGTAAAGAATCCGCCTACAATGCAGGAAACCCTAGTTCAATCCCTGGGTTGGAAAGATTCCCTGGAGGAGAACATGGCAACCCACTCCAGTATTCTGGCCTAGAGAATTGCAGGGACTGTATAGTCCATGGGGTCGCAAAGAGTTGGACATAACTGAGCAACTTTCACACACACACATAGAATGTACACTTTTATGTCTGACTTATCTTCAGTATAGAAATTTTGGGATTGTTTTAATATCAACTGTTTATTTTTAAAATTTATAATTAGGATTGCTTTTTATGAACATATCTTGATGTTTAAGAATTTGTTTTTTGTTAGACATTTTGGTTTCTCTGAAGTTCTAAGCTATTAAGAATAAATCTACTCTGAACTAACATACTATTATTCTATCTCTTATTCTGTCCTTTGTATTTGGAATTCAGTTTGCTATATTATTTCATTTCAAATAATTATGGATTTTAGAAGCAGTATCTCACAAACATCTACCAAAAACCCCACAGGGATTTTTACTGGGATTGCATTGAATCTGTAGATCAACTTGAGAAAAATGATCATTTTTCAATATTGAGCTTCTCAATTTGCGAACAAACTACCTGTTCATTGCAACAGTTAAATTTATGTAGTAACTGGCTGGGCAAACCAGTTGTTTAGTTAAGCATAAATCTAGATGTTGTTGTAAAGTTATTTTTGAATGTGATTAATGTAATCCTGGAATGTGAAGTCAAGTGGGCCTTAGAAAGCATCACTACGAACAAAGCTAGTGGAGGTGATGGAATTCCAGTGAAGCTATTCCAAATCCTGAAAGATGATGATGTGAAAGTGCTACATTCAATATGCCAGCAAATTTGGAAAACTCAGCAGTGGCCACAGGAATGGAAAAGGTCAGTTTTCATTCTAATCCCAAAGAAAGGCAATGCCAAAGAATGCTCAAACTACTGCACAATTGCTCTCATCTCATACGGTTGTAAAATAATGCTCAAAATTCTCCAAGCCAGGCTTCAGCAATATGTGAACCGTGAATTTCCAGATGTTCAAGCTGGTTTTAGAAAAGGCAGAGGAACCAGAGATCAATTTGCCAACATCTGCTGGATCATGGGAAAAGCAAGAGAGTTCCAGAAAAACATCTATTTCTGCATTATTGACTATGCCAAAGCCTGTGACTGTGTGGATCACAATAAAATATGGAAAATTCTTCAAGAGATGGGCATATCAGACCACCTGACCTGCCTCTTGAGAAACCTATATGCAGGTCAGGAAGCAACAGTTAGAACTGGACATGGAACAACAAACTGGTTCCAAATAGGAAAAGGAGTACATCAAGGCAGTATATTGTCACCCTGCTTATTTAACTTATATGCAGAGTACATCATGAGAAACGCTGGGCTGGAAGAAGCACAAGCTGGAATCAAGATTGCCAGGAGAAATATCAATAACTGGTGGCTCAGAGGTTAAAGAGTCTGCCTCCAATGTGGGAGACGCGGGTTCGATCCCTGGGTCGGGAAGATCCCCTGGAGAAGGAAATGGCATCCACTCCAGTATTCTTGCCTGGAGAATCCCATGGACAGAGAAGCCTAGTAGATTACAGTCCACGGGGTCGCAAAGAGTCGGACACGACTGAGCGACTTCACCTCACCTCAGATATGCAGATGACACCAACTTTATGGCAGAAAGTGAAGAATAGCTAAAGAGCCTCTTGACGAAACTGAAAGTGGAGAGTGAAAAAGTTGGCTTAAAGCTCAACATTCAGAAAATGAAGATCATGGCATTTGGACCCATCACCTCATGGCAAATAGATGGCAAAACAATGGAAACAGTGTCAGACTTTGTTTTTTGGGGCTCCAAAATCACTGCAGATGGTGATTGCAGCCATGAAATTAAAAGATGCTTACTTTTTGGAAAGAAAGTTATGACCAACCTAGATAGTAAGATGTGTATAAGAGACAGGTCCTGTACAATACAAGCTAAATAATGGTAATTATTTCCCTTGGAGAGATAGCACTTCTGGTAAATAGGCATTAGTTTTACTGCAATTTAATGGACTTACTTTTCCAAAAGATCAACTGGAAATTCACTCCACATGTTTAAAGAAACACAAAATAGGCAAAATTTACTATGTGGGCAACATATCAGGATAATATGTACTTGAATCAGTAACTATATTAAAGATGATTTTCATTGTTTAAAAAAGAGTGAAATTTGAAATGAAAATGAGTCATTCATAAATTGTAAAACAGAAGTGCAAAGCATTATTTTGGTTTTTCCAGTGGTCACATATGGATGTGAGAGTTGGACTGTGAAGAAAGCTGAGCGCCGAAGAATTGATGCTTTTGAACTGTGGTGTTGGAGAAGATTCTTGAGAGTCCCTTGGACTGCAAGGAGATCCAACCGGTTCATTCTAAACGACATCAGTTCTGGGTGTTCATTGGAGGGACTGATGCTAAGCCTGAAACTCCAATACTTTGGCCACCTTTTGCGAAGAGTTGACTCATTGGAAAAGACCCTGATGCTAGGAAGGATTGGGGGCAGGAGAAGGGACGACAGAGGATGAGATGGCTGGATGGCATCACCGACTCGATGGACATGAGTTGGGTAAACTCCGGGAGTTAGTGACGGACAGGGAGGCCTGGCATGCTGTGATTCATGGGGTCGCAAAGAATTGGACACGACTGAGTGACTGGGCTGAACTGAACTGAACTGAATGTAATCTGTAGCAATGAGCAAAGCAAATTATCTTCCATAGTATGAGTGTACTATAGCCAATCAATTGAAGTCTTCCAAAAAAAAACAAAACCTGAGGTCACTCAGCTTGTAAGGACTCAAGATTGCCTTCTGACTCAAGGATGCAACATCACCTCCTGTTAGAATTTCCAGCTTGCTGGCCTGCCTTGTAAATTTTAGCCCCTACAATTGTGTGCCAATTCCTTAAAATAACTTTTTTTCTCCTTGTATGTTTCTCTGTTTCTCTGGGAGAATTCATCCTAGTAAATTTGCTTTATTTTTAGAAGTTTTAAATTTTCTTTCAGAAATGTCTATTTAAATTTTTACTGTAAAAATATTACACATAATATTTAAAACTAATCCCAAAATACTGTTTTTGATGCTGTTGTAAACTTTGATCCTGCTGTTATTATTTGTTTGTTGCTGGTATAAAGAGATTTGACTAATGTGTTATTTTCAACTTAGTTCAGTTTTTCTAAAGTCATTTGTCTATTTCATTTTAGTAGAGATAGTCTAAAATTATTTATGTATATGATTTTTTTCTGTGAAAGACATATTACTTCTTTATTCCCAATGTTTATACCTTGTATTGCTTTTTCCTGCCTCATCCAGAAAGGAAAGCAAAACTTTAGGAGAAATGATCAGTTTTATTTCATGCTGTTCAGTTCAGTTCAGTTCAGTGGCTCAGTCATGCCCGATTCCTTGCAACCCCAAGAATCGCAGCATGCCAGGCCTCCCTGTCCATCACCATCTCCTGGAGTTCACTCAGACTCACGTCCATCAAGTCCGTGATGCCATCCAGCCATCTCATCCTCGGTCGTCCCCTTCTCCTCCTGCCCCCAATCCCTCCCAGCATCAGAGTCTTTTCCAATGAGTCAACTCTTCGCATGAGGTGGCTAAAGTACTGGAGTTTCAGCTTTAGCATCATTCCTTCCAAAGAAATCCCAGGACTGATCTCCTTCAGAATGGACTGGTTGAATCTCCTTGCAGTCCAAGGGACTCTCAAGAGCTTCTCCAACACCACCGTTCAAAAGCATCAGTTCTTCGGCGCTCAGCCTTCCTCACAGTCCAACTCTCACATCCATACATGACCAGTGTAGGAAATGACATATAAAAATGAAAGCAAGATTGATAATGGGAGGAGAGAGAATAGTATTAAAGAAAAAAACTATGGCCATACTTGAATCTATAAACAACTCAAATCTTTTCATATATTTTTCATAACTAAAATAAAAACAATAGACAAATTCAATATAATATTTCTGCAATAATTTCAAGCAACCTGACTATATTATTATCCATCTTTTAGATGTATTCTTACCTAAATAAAAATAAAATATTTACCAAATATAGACAACTATTCCAAGAGAATATGTACTCTTTCAACTTCTGAAAGAACTGAGAACTTTCAGAACTGGAGACTATATCAGTTCGATAAAAGACTGAGGAAGAAAGCAGAATCTTTTCAGGTGTCATTTATTTTCATGATGATTAGCAATTATCATGCACACAGAAAAAGAAGAATACAGTGACACAAAGAGGGCAAGATTTTTAAAGAAAGAAAATAGTGACTGCTTGAACAACATGGTATATTTTGTCCCTGCTATTGGATATTGTGAGTGTCTTGGCACTGGGCAGGACAGTATTTTAGTTAATATCATGAATGCTGGAGCCAAATGACCTGGGTTCACATTCTATCTGTCTCAGTGTGTGATCATGCTGTCATCTTGGGAGACATTTTAAATCTTTCTGTGCTTCATATGTAAAATTCAGATAATTACTGTAGCAACCTAATAGAGTTATTATGAAGATTAAATGACTTATTATTCAAAAACGATTTAGAAGAATGCCAGACACATATTAAGCTGTATGTGTCTGGGTGTGTTTTAATACAATTTTAAATAAATTCCTCTTTAGAAAGAAAGCATATTATTCATATGCCTCAAGGCAAAAGTATAATAGTTGTCACAAGAATTATTCCCATGACTGGTGCAAAAATTATATGTTTAATTACACAAAGATTATAGATTTTTCTATAAAGGGTATTCTTAGTCCATTTTATAGGTTATTATCATAAAAGAAAAAGATACTACTAAAATGTTTCATGCATTAATGAGGAGTGAAGATTCTCCTACAGTACTCTGTGTTCTTTCTTCCTTTCTTTATTCATCGCATCACAATTTCTTAGTCTTCACATGGCAGTCAGAATGTGACTTTCTCAGGGAGGTCTCTGATCCCTGTTTCTAGGATAGATATCCAAAGAACCCTATATTCTTGCTTTTATGATACTCATAATAATGGTAATTAAATGTTCCTCTAATTATTCCTTTATATATTTTACTCAACAAAACTTTAAGCTGTTAAAATACAAGAGTGTTTCTTCCACATCTTCTGTTTTTAGTGGAGGGTCTAATACAAAGTATCAGTAAGTTCCCTGAGACAAGGGATCTAGCTACACTCTTTTTATCCCTAGCATATTAGTGGGATTAAATAATGTAACATAAGATACAAATAATGAATTATTATTTTTGAGTGATAAGTCAAAGTTTTGCTTTGCAAAGTTACAATGTGAATTTTTGGCTCTTCACTTTGAAAACACTACCTTAGTTTACTGTTCAGCAATATAATTCTAGTCTAACTCTCTGGCTTTTACTTAAGGTCATGAGCATATGTTTGTATTAAGGGCCAAGTGAGAAGCAAAATTTTATGATGGTCCCCAGTAATCTGGCTTCCAATGTACATATATATTCTTTAAGGAAAACGCTTCCAATAAAACACTAATCTATGTGCTGCTACAAAGGGATTTTGAAGACAACTAAAATTCCAGATCAGCTGACCCGGTAATGGAAAAATTATATAGAAAGGGGCTTCAATAGCTAAGTCTAGAAGTTAGATCAGCCCTGGGATTTCTTTGGAAGGAATGATGCTAAAGCTGAAACTCCAGTACTTTGGCCACCTCATGCGAAGAGTTGACTCATTGGAAAAGACTGTGATGCTGGGAGGGATTGGGGGCAGGAGGAGAAGGGGATGACCGAGGATGAGATGGCTGGATGGCATCATGGACTCGATGGACGTGAGTCTGAGTGAACTCCGGGAGCTGGTGATGGACAGGGAGGCCTGGCATGCTGCGATTCATGGGGTCGCAAAGAGTCGGACACGACTGAGTGACTGAACTGAACTGAGAAGTTAAAGACAGGCAACAGAATGGTGGTGTTGGTGGTGGTATCAGAAATACTTGCAGAGTGGGAAAATTTCCATTCAAGAGTAACCCTGCATTATTAGCTATGAAGATGGTAAGCAACAAATAGAAATTAAAAAAATAATAATACAGCAGTCTCTAGGATCTGAGAGTGACCTTCAACTACCAACAAGAACATAGAGACTTTTCAGCTAAATGGAACTGAAGTTTACCAACAATTTGAATGAATTTTGAAGTGGATTCTTCCCCAGATCCTTAAGACAAGAAGACAGCTTGACAGACATCTTGAATTTCAACCACTGGGATATTGAGAACCCACCTGCATTGTACCCTAACAGACTTGTGAGCTAATAAATGAGGACTGTTTCAAGTCACTAAGTTTACAACAAGTTTTAATGCAACAATATAAGTGGAAATATCTCTTTATAGAAACAAGTATATTTGGTTTGCAAACATAAAGAAAAGTTGTACAAGGCTCAGATGAATTAAATTTGTCTGACCATAACTTTTTGAGAGTCAATGTTAACTGTTTAACAATAAAATTTTGAATACTAAAAATACAAATATATGTATATAAATTCTTACATTTATCTAAATTAATCAATTAAATTTTAAACAAATAACATTTATTTTTAATATAAAAATTTATTTATTTTAATTGGAGGCTAATTACTTTACAATATTGTATTGGTTTTTCCATGCATCAACATGAATCTGCCATGGGTGTACATATGTTTCCCCATCCTGAAACCCCCTCCCACCTCCATCTACTTACAATCCCTCTGGGTCATCCCAGTGCACCAGTCCCGAGCATCCTGTATCATGCATTGAACCTGGACTGGAGATTCATTTCACATGATATTATACATGTTTCAATGCCATTCTCCCAAATCATCCCACCCTCTCCCTCTTCCCACAGAGTCCATAACACTGTTCTACACATCTGTGTCTCTTTTGCTGTCTCGCATACAGGGGTATCATTACCATCTTTCTAAATTCCATATATATGCATTAGTATACTGTATTGGTGTTTTTCTTTCTGGCTTACTTCACTCTGTTTACTAGGCTCCAGTTTCATCCACCTCATTAGAACTGATTCAAATGTATTCTTTTTAATGGCTGAGTAATACTCCATTGTGTATATGTACCACTGCTTTCTTATCCATTCATCTGCTGATGGACATCTAGATTGTTTCCATGTCCTGGCTATTATAAACAGTGCTGCAAGGAACATTGGGGTACACGTGTCTCTTTCACTTCTGGTTTCCTTGGTGTGTATGCCCAGCAGTGGGATTGCTGGGTCGTATGGAAGTTCTATTTGCAGTTTTTTAAGGAATCTCCACACTGTTCTCCATAGTGGCTGTACTAGTTTGCATTCCCACCAACAGTGTAAGAGGGTTCCCTTTTCTCCACACCCTCTCCAGTATTTATTGTAGACTTTTGGATAGCAGCCATTCTGACTGTTGTGAAATGATACCTCATTGTGGTTTTGATTTGCATTTCTCTGATAATGAGTGGTGTTGAGCATCTTTTCATGTGTTTGTTAGCCATCTGTATGTCTCCTTTGGAGAAATGTCTGTTTAATTCTTTGGCCCATTTTTTGATTGGGTCGTTTATTTTACTGGAATTGAGCTGCAGGAGTTGCTTGTATATTTTTGACATTAATTCTTTGTCAGTTCCTTCATTTGCTATTATTTTCTCCCATTCTGAAGGCTGTCTTTTCACCTTGCTTATAGTTTCTTTTGTTGTGCAGAAGCTTTTAATTTTAATTAGGTCTCATTTGTTTTACTTTTATTTCCAATACTCTGGGAGGTGGGTCATAGAGGATCCTGCTGTGATTTATTTCAGAGAGTGTTTTGCCTAGGTTCTCCTCTAGGAGTTTTATAGTTTAAAAATCAGTCTCAAAAATGATGAAAGAGAGACATTTAAGAAAATATTATAAACATGCTGTCTATTATCTCTATTCATGAAGACAATGTTAATGGAAATAAAGATTTTTAAACAGTATTTTTAAAATAAGTACTGTAAACTTGGCAGAAATTTTGTTATTTATGCTTCCAAACACATGCTGACTTGTTTGTTTATGCCAGAAACATAATCCATATTTATAGCTCTCGAGTTTCTTTCTTTCAACATCCATTGACCTTCTTCACTACGTTCCATGTACTTGTTTGATCCCCATCACTTTGTTTGGAAATCACAAGGGGAGAGAATAATTACAACACCCATTGCATTGTAAGTTCAGATCTGTGCCATTTTTCTGTGTCCTCCTACAAAACAAGGAGAATCTGTAACCTCTAGACCATAAGGAAAATAATTTTTCTCTGTAAGTGAAACAGTTCATAGATTCTAAGCCTGGAAAGCTGCAGATGCAAGAACCAAGCAGGGAAGGGTCAAGGTGAAGAGGAACTTCTGATTTTCTTCAGCAGTGTAGCAGCTGCTGCACTACATTATGTTCAGTTCCCAGTACTTCTTCCTTCTTCTTCATAATGTTTTTGAAGCAATACTGAGCATCCTTTATATATCTGAGTCCCTAGCATTATTGTCTCATGTTGCTTTATTACCATAATAAACTTGTGAATCATAGTAACTAACGCAGTAGGGCTCCTATGACGAATTCATTTTCATAACCTCATTTGTTGTCACAAATGTGATCCAAAAGGGTGCCATGTCAGCAGTTCCTCACTGCTTATTAATATAACACATTACAGAGATTCATTTAAAACTTCAACAGATGTAATATAATGAAACACTCTACTTATAATTACAATTATGCTAACACTTAATAATAATTGAGCTTCTGTGCCTATATTTCATTTTGCTCTAAAGACAATTGAATCTTTTTGAAAGTAGCTAACCCACAGCAGGTGTTCTGCTTAAAAAGCCAGCATAATTAAATGAGAAGGAAAATGTGATGATGGCACAGGCAACAAGTCTGCAACTGAAAGGTGGAAATTAAAGAAATTTGGAGATCTAGCTGTTCTTAAAGTGAAACCAAGGTTATGAAATAAAAATCTAGAGTCTTAATGAGAATTTATAAATACATGGAAGTAAGAAGTAATAAAAATGTGTCTTGATGTGATTAGCACAGCTTGTTGCCATTAAATTAATATGTAGAATTATGTCAAGTGTAAACAAGTTATTCATAAACAGCTCATCAAACTCTGTTCTTGAAAGTTTAGTAATGACAGGAACTCTAAATAGCCATTCTAGTGATTAACATTATACCAATATTTCCATCATGCCATATTTAACTCTAACATCTATAGTCTATAAAAAATACCACTGCAATATAGAAATTAAGCACTAAATACTTATGAGACAGACATTGGTTAACAAATAATCAAGTTTCTCCTCCAAATGCAAAATATATATTCCAGATATTATTGCCCCTGAAATTTTCTTTAATGGAAGTATTTTAATCTTACAATGAAACATGTAATTTTAAATGGAATTCC
>SJYT01048286.1:455095-516846 GCA_006410635.1 Cephalophus harveyi | reverse complement strand
TGTCATCTGCATATCTGAGGTTATTGATATTTCTCCCGGCAATCTTGATTCCAGCTTGTGTTTCTTCCAGTCCAGCGTTTCTCATGATGTACTCTGCATATAAGTTAAATAAGCAGGGTGACAATATACAGCCTTGACGCACTCCTTTTCCTATTTGGAACCAGTCTGTTGTTCCATGTCCAGTCCTAACTGTTGCTTCCTGACCTGCATACAGATTTCTCAAGAGGCAGGTTAGGTGGTCTGGTATTCCCATCTCTTTCAGAATTTTCCACAGTTTATTGTGATCCACACAGTCAAAGGCTTTGGCATAGTCGATAAAGCAGAAGTAGATGTTTTTCTGGAACTCTCTTGCTTTTTCCATGATCCAGCGGATGTTGGCAATTTGATCTCTGGTTCCTCTGCCTTTTCTAAAGCCAGCTTGAACATCAGGGAGTTCACGGTTCATGTATTGCTGAAGCCTGGCTTGGAGGATTTTGAGCATTACTTTACTAGCATGTGAGATGAGTGCAATTGTGCAGTAGTTTGAGCATTCTTTGGCATTGCCTTTCATTGGAATTGGAATGAAAACTGACCTTTTCCAGTCCTGTGGCCACTGCTGAGTTTTCCAAATTTGCTGGCATATTGAGTGCAGCACTTTCACAGCACCATCTTTCAGGATTTGAAAGAGCTCCACTGGAATTCCATCACCTCCACTAGCTTTGTTCGTAGTGATGCTTTCTAAGGCCCACTTGACTTCACATTCCAAGATGTCTGGCTCTAGATGAGTGATCACATCATCATGATTATCTGGGTTGTGAAGATCTTTTTTGTACAGTTCTTCTGTGTATTCTTGCCACCTCTTCTTAATATCTTCTGCTTCTGTTAGGTCCATACCATTTGTGTCCCTAAAAAGGACAAGAATGTGAAAAAAAAAAAAATCAGTATTCACAGGGTTGTTGTTCAGCCGCCCAGTCATGTAGACTCTTTGGAACCCCATGGACTGCAGTACACCATGCCTCCCTGTCCCTTTTCATCTCCTGGAATTTGCCCAAGTTCATGTTTATTGCATCAGTGATGCTGTCCGGCCATCTCATCCTCTGACGCCCTCTTCCCCTTCTGCCCTCAATCTTTCCCAGCATTGGGAACTTTTCCAATGAGTCATCTGTTAGCATCAGATGACCAAAATACTGGAACTTCAGCTCAGCATCAGTCCTTCCAGTGAATATTCAGGGTTGATCTCCCTTAAAACTGACTGTATTGATCTCCTTGTTGTCCAAGAGACTATCAGGAGTCTTCTCCAACACCACAGTTTGAAGGCATCAGTTCTTCAGCATTCTGCCTTCTTTACCATCCAGCTCTCACAACTGTACGTGGCCACTGGGAAGACCATAGCTTTTGACTTTACTGACCTTTGTTGGCAAAGTAGTCTCTGCTTTTCAATACACTGTCTAGGTTTGTCATCACTTTCCTGCCAAGAAGCAATCACCTTCTTTTTTATGGCTGCAGTCACCATCCACAGTGATTTTGGAGCCCAAGAAGAAGAAATCTGTCACTGCTTCTACCATTTTCCCTTATATTTCCCATGAAGTAATGGGGCCAGATGCCATGATCTTAGTTGTTGTTGTTGTTGTTGTTGTTTTTAATATTTATTCTTAAGCCAGCTCTTTCACTCTCATCCTTCTCCCTCATTAAGAGGCTCTTCAGTTCGTCTTTGCTTTCTGCCATTAGAGTAGTATCATCTGCATATCTGAGGTTGTTGATGTTTCTCAATATTCCTCAGTAGCACAGGAAACTATACTCCTATAAAGGACAAGAATGTGAAAAAAAATCAATATACAAGTATGTATAACCAAATCACTTTACTGTACACCTGAAATTAACACAGCATTGTAAATCAACTATACATCAATAAAAATAAATAAACTAAAAATGCATAGCAAATCATGGTGAAATGAACACTGATCAAAAATATTTAAAAAGTAATGCAAAAGAGGAGGCATTTTTTAATTCCAAGATGCAATATCTTAATTTATTAATACGAGTGAAATATGATTTCCTTACAAAATATCTAGAAACTAATAAAAGAAGGAAGTATGATTTGTCTTTACAAGATAAATACTTTGAAAATTGTAAAAAAAAAAAAATTGTGTCATTTAAAATAAAAGAATTCCTGGTACTGCCATTCAACATGAAATCTCTTCATATGAAATCCTTAAATGATAATTCTATGTTTGGTAAAAATGACTGTCACAGCTCCTTAATACTCATGCTGAGTTACTGTGCCCAGGTTTATAATTTCTCCTCCAGAATTAACTTTGGTCTTGTTCCAGCTGCTAACGGTGCTTAAATCACAGTGTAGCTTTAAGTCTCTGCTTAGATCATTACAAACTCAAGTAAATAGTCTGATACTGCAGGTCAGAAAAAAGTATCAACAAAATCCTTATTTCTAACAGCTTTCTCCACATTGCGCTGAAGAATGTAACTAATAATCACTAACAGAATAACTGCATCCAAGCCTACCTCTTAATCAAGTAAAATGACTACCTGACCATTGGGAAGGAAGTCTGCAGTGGTGAATAGCATCAGGACACTTCAGAGAGAGCAAAGATTGTGTTCTCAGTGGTCCTTGCTCTGCAAACTGGCTCTGCATTCAACAAAGTTTTAAGTTTTGAGAATCATTTACCTGATTACAAATGCTGATAAGTCTGGCTGAAAATAGCCTTGCAAGAATTAAATATGATGCTTGCAAGCCATCATTAGAGTGTGTGATGCATGACAAGCACTTTGCACATTGTGACTATGTTTCTTGACCTGTTTTAAACAGAAAATCAAGCTTATTTAATGTTGCCTTCAAAAGCTTAATGCTTGCAAAATTACCAGTAAAGTTGCTGATCAAATGAAAATGGCAATTGCCAGGACATTTTGTTTTACTATAAGATACCAGGAATCAGGAAGATATTACGTGGTAACTTTAGTATACAAACACACACTAATCATCTTCATAATTTCCAAAAAATCGCTCTCAGTATAGGAACATTCATCACCAACTATTCTTACCACTAAATGGAAACCTGGCAAAAATATTAAAGTGTGGTGGACTGTAGCCCACCAGGCTTCTCAGTACAGGAAAATGGTAAGGAAGGAACTGATTTTTAAAAAAGTAATAGCAAAATATTATACACTTCACCATAAAGCATATCCTTCATTTCAGATCAAATTTTATGCTAATCTTTCAGCCTGAGAACCAAGAATTTA
This sequence comes from Cephalophus harveyi, assembly GCA_006410635.1. Lineage (NCBI taxonomy): Eukaryota > Metazoa > Chordata > Mammalia > Artiodactyla > Bovidae > Cephalophus > Cephalophus harveyi. The sequence continues at coordinate 513,612 of SJYT01048286.1, read as the reverse complement.
TTTACAAAGCCATCTTTTTTTTTCTGTAAAGATTTTCACAATGATTCATTCATTTAAGGGATCCGAGAATTTCACATACTCTTTGCGACACTATGGACTGTAGTCCACTGGGCTCTTCTGTCCATGGGGATTCCCAGACAACAATACTGGAATGGATTGCCATGCCCTCCTCCAGGAGATCTTCCCAACATAGGGATTGAACCAAGGTCTCTTACGTCTCCTGCATTAGCAGGTGGGTTCTTTACCACTAGTGCCACCTGGGAAGCCCTATATTTATGCAATTACATGTTAATCACATGAAACAAATATATAAGAAACAACCATGTTATATCACAACATCCCTTGTGAGCCTTCTCAATGATTTTAGATCACATATCTTTAACTCTGAGTGACTAAACTACTTCTGTCCCAAGAGCTGAAGATCTGCTCTTTCCATATGTCTTAGAATAGTTAATAGCAGATTTTTGCAGAATGATCTCACTCTTGTTACATTTTAAGGCTTTGTTGACAAATATAAAGCCTTTCCAAACAATACAACATGGAATTCTTAAACCTTCCCTTTCATTCATCCTGCTTTCCTGAAATAGCAACAACTTGGACAATACATAAATAGTAAAAATGTAAGTGCACTATCCACAATGGTCTGCTGCTCTGGTAGCTCAGCTGGTAAAGAATTCACCTGCAATGCAGAAAAACCTGGTTCTATTCATGGGTCAGGAAGATGCACTGGAGAAGGGATAGTCTACCCACTTCAGTATTTTTGGACTTCCTTGGTGGCTCAGAAGGTAAAGAATCTGCCTGCAATGCAGAAGACCTGGATTTGATCATTGGATTGGGAAGATATCCTGGAGAAGGAACCAGCCACCCATTCCAGTATTCTAGTCTGGAAAATTCCATGGACTGTACAGGCCATGGGGTTGCTGAGAATCGGATAGGACTAAACGACTTTCACTTTCTATCTAAAACAGCATTTAAGTGTATGTTGTAAAGCATTCAGAGGGAAATGTAGCCTCAATTCTTTGGGGATTCTTCCCAGTCACAATGAGTCAAGGAAATATTAAAAATAAGTCAAGGAAATATTAAATATATTAATAACAGACTTAAAAAAGTGTAAGTTGTAGTGTTTGTAGTAATTTTGTGCAGAGAAGACTGGGAACAAGCTCTCTCAGAAGACACTGATAATAAATAGAATTTGGCTAATAGTTATTGGTGGAGTATTTTCCACTTTTTACTAAATACTCATGGAAAGCCAAAAATAAGAGATTGTTTGAATACAGAATAGTAAGGCTGACAGACAACCTCTTATAATCTAAGACAGATTTCCAAAAAAGACAAGATCTATAAAACTGGATTTTACCCCTCCTTTTCCTTTATTCCCTGGTTTATAAGAAGAAGGAAAAACCCACTAAATAATTGGGTATCTAACCATGGTGCTGAACATTGTGCTTTAGTTAGCTCAACTCAAGTCCAAAACTACCATTGCCTTATCACAGTGGGCAGGATACTTTGGTGATAGGCAAATGATAGTGATGTATTGAATTTTGAGACTTTGATTTTCCAAGAGTAATTTGTTGTTGGCAGCCAGAGTAAAGGCCTTAGTAATTTCTTATAAGTCCCCATATGCTCTATCTATATGAGTATCAGAAGGGCAAAAAAAAAAAAAAGGACAGATGAAAAGAATCACACTTTATTAGAGCACTATGGTTAAAACCCTTGGATAGTAAAAACTGAGCCATATGTTGACACACACAGACCTGCTATCCAAGTTTGGTTCAGAGAGGAGACATCAATCAGCAGCCAAGAGGTTGAAATCTGCACCAAGTGAACATCAAACATTCATTTGGTACGCACCAGATTTTGACAGGTCACTATCAAGAATCAGTAAATCAAGGCTCATTTAAGACTGAAAAAAGGCTTCCCTTCTCTGTGCAGAGTTACATAGTATCACTCTGGAGGTAGTCATTATCTTTGCTTTACTGTCACATTCTCATAGTGCCCTCTGCTGCCTTTCAGGTAGGCTCGGAGATGACAGGTTGGTTGACAGCTAAAGGATGTGCTTTCATATATTTGAGACCAACAAGAAGGAAAAATAATGGGATTTCCTTTGTCATATGTTTTTCATACCAAAAGATATATTTTAAAGCCATTCTAAGTTCTTGGAAGCAGTATTTCATCTTCAACCCGAGATTAAATATCCCCCATGAATACATCTTAGAATATTCTATCTAAGTAAATGAAAAGAAGTATACTTTAATATTGTAATAATTGATTTATTAACAAAAATGCTTTCAAGAAGTTAAAATAATTCTTTAGTTGATGATGAGCTAACATTGATAAGTTAACAAGTCATTGCTTTAAAATCTTAACTACATAAAAATAACATTTATACTGAAGATTATGAACCTCCAAAAAAGTATTCTCATCCACTAATTGTTGAAATTATCATTCAGTATACCAGTAAATGATTATAGGATGATTTTGCAATTGAGAAAATCCAGTCCAATTTAAGAAGTTGAGAACAATCTTTTTAATTCAAATTGCTTGCAAAGAGAAAAAAAATTACACATTTTTAGAAAATTGCAATACAAATGCAACAAATGAGAAATAATTTATAACAAAGCTCATAAGATAGTAGCAGAACTTTTTTTCATATTACATAGTTACACCTTTAAAATTCACCTAATAGTTATAGAAATCTATAATGATATAGCAGAACAGTTCAGAGCACAAAATAAAATGGTGCAATGTTTTGAAATTCATTTAAAGAAAGTCTGTAGTAAGTTAATATGAAACGGAGTTTAAAAATATATCAGCCTGTAGATATAAACTCATGTCCAAAATCACAGTGAATATTGCAAGCCAATTTTATAATATGCAAACACAACAGCAGACAGTTTTGCTTTGAAATTTGCTTTATGTAAAATCACATTTTGATATTTCTTTTTATAGTGAGTAAATGTAAAAGTAAATATCACAGAAAAAATAATGTATTTTATATGTGCTTTGTGTTAATAGTGCAAATTTATCAATGAAGAAGCTAGTAGTAGAAAAAACAACAAAAAAATTTCCAAAATACAGTAAATCACACAAAAACATAATTTGTTCTGTTATATATTCTAAAGGCTATATTTATACTATGAGCAGTGAATGAGATTAATGAGCTTTCTCAGCACAGTAAAAATCCTCCTCAGAAACAGAAGCTAAATTGCAATAAATCATGGATTTATGTTCACGTATTTATGGGATGGGAAAGATTTAGAGTTCCTCTGTAGAGAAAGCCACCCCAAGTAAAAGAGAAAATTATGGCATCCATACATAAAGGTAGATAAACTGGGGCAAGCTCAAAGTTGTGCATTCAGTATGCTTTAATAATGTCAATAATTTATTAAAAGTAATTATCACAGCAGACTTGCCTGGCTATACTTCACTAGAAGTGACAAAATGCTGGTTCAATATGTTAGTTACCTTCATATGATTATGTATCAAGACCAATTAAATTAGAGCTATCATTTTTCTACATTTCCCTTAAAACTAAGTGCCACTTTTCCTTTCAAAAATGTGTCAGCAGTATTACAGGTGATAGAGGGTAATCCATCAGCTATAAAATATTTCATATCATTTATGCCAATAATCCAACCTTAGATCACTGCCTAAAAATATTTTTCCTTATTTGTTAAAAAACAGATCTTCTGATCATTTTTGGCTATCTAGTAAGAGTATAATCTCTGACATTTATATAAAAAAGATTTTTGATCACAAATTTTGTGGACAAATATCATGAAGACAATCTAGTATCATTTTTAAGTGAATGGGATCCTGGTCTTTTCCATTTGTGGCATCTTACTGGAAAAATTATCTGAAGACAAACACTGGGAACACAATTATAGCAATACTAACCCAGATGCTAAAAGCCTAGTAAATTTTATTTTGTCTGCACCTCTAAATGAAAGAGCCACTATCAGAAAGAGTAAAGTGAACTTTCTACTCAATATCCTGAAAAGAAAAAAACAATAGAATCCAATATATTTGTTTCTGGGGATATTATTCAATCTGCTTCAAATACACTGTAATACTAAGAAAGAGGAAACCAGGTTGTTTTGAAAAAAATCAAAATCATTTCAAGAGAAATATCGATAAATAAGAAAATTTTGCTGTTTAGAAAATAATTCCAGTCTTGACAAATAATGATACAGTAATGCAAAGGGCAAAATCTTGTAAGGCCTGGAATGTCATGTTTCAGACATTTTGAAATGGGCTGCTTTTCCATCAATGTTCAGAAAGAGATCAGACAAACCACAGAGATAAATTTAGATCTTCTGTGCTCACATATGAGTAAAACATTTTTGTTGTGATTATACAGCCTCTATTAATTCTTCATAAACTAGCGACTACATGATGGAAGCACCAGAAGTTACTCAGATTGGAGGGCAACATAACTTTCCAAAGGTAAATTATTTTGGGTTTTTTGAGAAATGTATATCCATTAATGGATGAGCAATAACTTTCACATTTCTAAACTATTTGAATTCATTCAGTTTAAATATTTCCAAAGAGCATACTTAATGAGCACTACTTGAGAAAGAGCCAGAAGTATAAAAATGAATAATGCATAATATTATCTCTAAAACTGTGAACAATCCTGGGTGGAGTTAATACAAGAGATTTTTTATATTTTATGAAATTAAAATATAACAATTTTTAAAACAGCATGCAACATTGAAAAAAGATTAATCTACATTCATTTCTAAGATTCAATAAGTAGCAAATTGACAAAAGGTAAACTATTTCTGATTGGCATGCTTACAGACACCTTGTTATCCAATATCTTAGTCTTTACTTATGTCACATTTTCACATATGCATTCATACATTTTGACTCTTCTAGTGCCATTGACTACTTGTTAACAATAATTGGCAAGTACCAATAATTTTTGTTTTATTACATAAACCAACAAAATAGTGTGTCTTATTCCCAGCCAAATTTTTTCATTTCTATCTAAACATGGAAAGCTATAAAATGGGTTAATTGTATTCTTTTGTAGTGTGTTCACACTTGTTCAAAATTTTATATTGGCTTGGTAGGAATCCTATTAACATAGCAGATTTTAAAACACCACACTCTTAAAAATAAGCTGATCAATGTATTATTCATGCCTCATAAAATTGTACAATGTAAAGTGAGGTCAAAAGTAAGACTATTTCAGCTTAGTTCTTTCTTAAAACTTACTCATTTATAGTCAGTTCTACATGGAAAATTTTACATTTTCTCATTTCCAAAATAACTACTTCTCTATGTAAAAGAACTACATAAATATCTTTCTTAATAACTCTAATGAATTTTTTTATAAAAGAATAAATGTGTGATAGCAAAAGGATGTCGACTTTTCTCATTTACACATGACATGATTATGCTTTAATAGGAATAGTTCCAGAACACAAAAGCTAAAGATGATTAAAGTGCTGTTAACAAACTAGATGACAAGAACAGGAAACTTCCAGGTTCAAGGAACATTAAAATCTACACAATCTCCAAACTTAGTAATTATAACAAGTTTGGAATACAAAAAATAGGCAGATAAACTAAATTAACACCATTCTGATGGCAGAAACATTTATTCTTATTTACTTTTAAAGTGATTTAATTATCCCACACCAAAGCTCTCAGTTCAGTTCAGTTCAATTCAGTTGCTCAGTTGTGACCGACTGCAACCGCGTGAATCGCAGCGTGCCAAGGCCTCCCTGTCCATCACCAACTCCCGGAGTCTACCCAAACTCAAGTCCATTAAGTCGGTTATGCCATCTAACCATTTCATATGCTGTTGTCCCCTTCTCCTCCTGCCCTCAATCTTTCTCAGCGTCGGGGTTTTTTCAAATGAGTCAGCTCTTCACATCACGTGGCCAAAGTATTGGAGTTTCAGCTTCAACATCAATCCTTCCAATGAAGACCCAGGAATGATTTCCTTTAGGATGGATTGGTTGGCTCTCCCTGCAGTCCAAGGGACTTTAAAGAGTTTTCTCCACCATCACAGTTCAAAAGCATTAATTCTTCAGTGCTCAGCTTTCTTTATAGTCCAAATGTCACATTCATACACGACTCCTGGAAAAACCATAGTTTTGACTAGATGGGCCTTTATTGACGAAGTAATGTCTCTGCTTTTTAAAATGCTGTCTAGCTTGGTCATAACTTTCCTTCAAAGGAATAAGGATCTTTTAATATCAAGGCTGCAATCACCATCTGCAGTGATTTTGGATCCCCAAAAAACAAAGTCTGACACTGTTTCCACTGTTTCCCCATCTATTTCCCATGAAGTGATGGAACTAGATGCATGATCTTAGCTTTCTGAATGTTGAGCTTTAAGCCAACTTTTTCACTCTCCTCTTTTACTTTCATCAAGAGGCTCTTTAGTTCTTAACTTTCTGCTATAAGGTGGTGTCATCTGCATATCTGAGGTTATTGATATTTCTCCCGGCAATCTTGATTCCAGCTTCTGCTTCTTCCAGCCCAGCATTTCTCATGATATACTCTGCACATAAGTTAAATAAGCAGGGTGACTATATATACAGTCCTGACGTACTCCTTTTCCTATTTGGAACCAGTCTGTTGTTCCATTTCTCAAGAGGCAGGTCAGGTGGTCTGGTATGCCCATCTCTTTCAGAATTGTCCAGTTTATTGTGATCCACACAGTCAAAGGCTTTGGCATAGTCAATCAAGCAGAAATAGATGTTTTTCTGGAACTCTCTTGCTTTTTCCATGGTCCAGCAGATGTTAGCAATTTGATCTCTGGTTCCTCTGCCTTTTCTAAAACCAACATGAATACCTGGAAGTTCACAGTTCATGTATTGCTGAAGCCTGGCTTGGAGAATTTTGAGCACAACTTTACTAGCATGTGAGATGAGTGCAATTGTGCATTAGTTTGAGCATTCTTTGGCATTGCATTTGTTTGGGATTGGAATGAAAACTGACCTTTTCCAGTCCTGTGGCCACTGCTGAGTTTTCCAAATTTGCTGGCATATTGAGTGCAGCACTTTCACAGCATCATCTTTTAGGATCTGAAGTAGCTCCACTGGAATTCCATCACCTCCATTAGCTTTGTTCGTAGTGATGCTTCCTAAGGTTCACTTGACTTCACATATAGGATGTCTGGCTCTAGGTGAGTGATCACACCATCATGATTATCTGGGTTGGGAAGATCCTTTTTGTACAGTTCTTCTGTGTTTTCTTGCCACCTCTTCTTAATATCTTCTGCCTCTGTTAGTTCCATACCATTTCTGTCCTTTATTGAGCCCGTCTTTCCATGAAATATTCCCTTGGTATCTCTAATTTTCTTGAAGAGATCTCTAGTCTTTCCCATTCTATTGTCTTCCTCTATTTCTTTGCAATGCTTGCTGAGGAAGGCTTTCTTATCTCTCCTTTCTATTCTCTAGAACTCCACACTCAAATGAGTGTATCTTTCCTTTTCTCCTTTGCTTTTTGCTTCTCTTCTTTTCAGAGCTATTGGTAAGGCCTCCTCAGACAGCCATTTTGCTTTTTTGCATCTAGACACAGACAACTTCACTGATGAAATCTATCAAAAAAGAAATAAAATCAAATTTACCTAAATTTAGTAGAGGTATAGTGAGGTATAGTAGATGTATAGAGGAAGTGAGACTATGTCTTAGTTCCTTTATGATATCAGCATGTGCTTAATATCAAAATATGATGAAAAACATCATCCAAAAACTTATAAATATTCATCATAAGTATAGATGAGAAAACTTTGAAAATATAAATAATTTCATCAATAATAAAATATAGTACAGAATGTTCAAATTATGTTTATCCAAGGAATGTAAAAATAATATCATGACATTAACAGAAGAAAAAATGAACATAATTATATGATCACTTCAATATATATAAAGAAGTCACATGCAAAAATTGCAAACATGCATATAATTTAAAAATTCAGCAAAATAAAAAATGAAACAAAAGCCATCCTTAACAAGCTATATCAAACATAGTTAGTCCTGATGATTCAGTGTTTTCCTCTCAAATATTGTAAACAAGAAAAAGAGATACTCTTCAACACTTCTTTTAAAATTTTTACTAAGGACTCAGTTAACATGAGAAAGGACAAGAAAAACAATTTCAAATAAATAAAGGGGAATAAAGATGAAAGTGAAAGAAATATAACTATCATACTCATAGACAGACATTATTTATATGAAATCCTAATATAGAAATCCTAAGAGATCCAGAAAACAACAACTAGAACTTTGAGTTCTGCAAGCTTGTGGGATACAAGTCAATATATAAGAATCCATATAATTTCTATAATTATACAAATATGTAATGCAAAATATAACTTAAAATGAACTTATAAATATTACAAACATGAATATCTTGAAAAAATTAGGTTTTAGATGTAAGAGTTACCTATTTTAAAATCTACAAAGTACTGCTAAGATGAATTTAAAAAGACCTAAAAGGTGGAGAGATATATCACATTCATGGATGGGAAGGCTGAGTATGTTTGAAACATCACTGTCTCCAAAATGATCTGCAAGTTCACCTCAGTCTTAATCCTACTACCAGTAAGTTATGGGGTTTTTGGTTTTTGTATAACATAATAGCAAGTGATGAGTAGATCATAAAATTTATATGGAAATATTAAGAACCTAGTAAGTATAGACAAATTCAAGATTCAGTGTAAAGTTAAGATAAAACCAAATAAGGGTAACTAAATAACAATTGGTATAAACAGTATATATTAATAAAAAGCCAACAGACTCATACACTGATTTTATACAATAGCAACCAAGAAATTGAATAAGTTTTTTTTTTTTTTTTAATGTTGCTAGAAAAACCAAATATGCAGTGGAACAGGGAAATCTAGACTCTTAATTTTGCAACTTTGGGTTAAGCTAAGTATCCTTAGATCAGACATAGAAAAAATAATTAAAGAAGAAAATAAAAATCAATTAAATTTCACTGAAACAAAATAGTTCTGCCCATTAAAGATACTTTTAGGGACTTGCCTCATGGCCCAGTGGTTAGGACTCTTCTTCCACTACAGGCAACTTGGGTTTGATCCCTGGTCTGGGACCTAAGATTCCACATGCCATGTGGCAAATATATATATTTTTTTTCTTTAAATATATGTATTTAAAGAAAACAGACCAAATCCTGGGAGAAAAACAGAAGAAAAGGAAAGAAATCTTAACAACTTATTAGAAAATTTTAAATGGGAAGCTCAAGAACATGCAGAACAAGGATACTGTGGAAAAAATCATAATTTTCTTTTCTCCTCTAGATAAGGAATTAAGGCAGTTCTCTAGTAAGAGCCATGAAAGAACTTTTTTGGAATGAAGTAATTGTTCTGTAATTTGACATGGATGTCAAATATAACACTCTATGGCTAGTCTGGATCAAATCATAAGGAAATATCTGATATCCTTAACCAAGGTTCATTCTACAAAATCATTGGCCCACTGTAGTCTTCGAAAATATCAATATCAAGAAAGACAAAGACTGAGCTATCATGGAACCTAAAGACCTAAGGCAACTAAATACAATGAATGCAGTGCCTTGAATTCATTTTTGGAACAGGGTAAAATAGATATAAAATACATTATTGGGACAACTGACAAAATGAGCATAGACTGGTATAATGCAATAGTGACAATTATCCAGGTTTTGATAATGTAATACAAATGTGTCAGAGAATTTCCTTATTCTTAAAAAATATAGATTGAGATATTTAGGCCAAAAGGAATCAACATCAACTTACATGCTCCAGAAGAATATATTTGTGTATAAGAGAGAATAATAAAGAAAATAAAGTGAAATGTAAACAACTTCTGAATTGTGTAAGGACTGTACAGGAATTTCTTGTATTTCTGCAAATTTTCTCTAAATGTAATGTTTCAAAGTAAAAGTCACACACAAAGGAAAATGGAATTTTAAACAGAAAAAAGGGAAAGTGTCAGGAGTGATTGAAGGGTAGGGGGTAGGACAGAAGAAACAGAGTTCTCAGCTCTGAGAATACATGATTCCTTCAGTTTTAGACATGATTGCTATCCAAAGAAAGGATAATAGTGGACAAAAGTCTCAGAGAAAACAGGAAGAAATAACTTGCAGTCTAGAAGATGAGTGTACTTAGTAGACGGTACGTTTGCTTATAAGTTTTGTTTAACAGAATGATATCTATTAGAAAGACAAACAGTAAAGAGAATCTCAAAGGTTCAACTTTTAACAAAGGATTTTCTTCAATGCACTATGTCTCAATCAAAGAACATTGACCAAGACAGGTCAGTTTTAGCCCTAAGTCTGCAACTTAGTAGTTAAATATATAACCTAAATTCTATTTGCATAAATTTCTCATTTGAAGATAAGATATCTATAAATATGAATTCATGATATTTTTATTAAAAAGTAATAATAATTCATGTCAAATATTAAAACACTAACATTAATTATTTAATAAATGAATTAACAATTAATTAAATACTATATGAGACATCACCATGCACCTGTATAAACATAAATGTTATACCATCCTCTCACATTGTTAGGTGCAAATAGAAACTATACATCACTGGATTGCCTTTTATGCACTATAAAATCAGAATGCTTGCAAAAAATAAACATCCATTGTAAAGTACATTTTTATTAAAGATGTTAACATAATATGTGACCTTTGAATAGCATGTAATCATTAAGATGTTTTATCCCAATTTTACTTCTGTCTTTTAGGGCTATCTTCTGTTTTGAATAATTTGATCTGTGTTTCATTGGCAAATACAGAACTTTTCAGAAAGCAAGCAGCCTTGCAGATGTTTTCCAGATATACAACATATTTGAGCTGCTGTCTTGAGAAGTAGGGCATTTTTATAGAATGAGTTGCTGCATATACTTGAAATGTCAAGACATGCTCTCAAGACTGTACAGGCTTTTCATGAAGTCTAACTTAAAACACTGTCACGTTTTTAATTCTACACACACTGATTTATGAACAATCACAGTAGATTTTCTTGACACTTATTTTCTTTTAAAGCTTTATCTAGATTTCCAATTAAGCACATTTTCTATTATCTTCTACAGAATGATTACAGTTCTAAAACTTTACTAAAAAATCACAATCTATGTATATATATATATATGCTATCAAAGGTCATTTAACATAAAAATGTTAAAATTGATTCATATTAAATGTGATAAGTACATTTGTGTATGTATCTGCATGCATATATAATAAAATCTACAAATGTCATACAATTTTAGCATATTAAGAAAGTCACAGAAAATGCTTCATAAACCAATGTTGGTAATATATGTAGCTTATAGTATGAGAAAGATCTCTGAAATAAGTCACATATATATGTAAATTATGAAAATACTTATAAAAGTAAATATAACATTCCCTGTAATCATGATAAAGACACTGAACTGTAACTTCTGATTTTAAATTACTTTCTACATATTAAGGACTTAGGATTTTGTGTTTGAGTAGTCTTTTATGTTTATTACAATGTCATTTTGTCTTTAGAATCATAACTTTTATTTTTGTAATAAATTTTACTACACAACACTTTGATGTCTCTCATGGTAATCTTGATTCCAGCTTCTGCTTCTTCCAGCCCAGTATTTCTCATGATGTACTCTGCATATAAGTTAAATAAGCAGGGTGACAATATACAGCCTTGACGTACTCCTTTTCCTATTTGGAACCACTCTGTTGTTCCATGTCCAGTTCTAATGGTGCCTTCCTCACCTGCATACATGTTACTCAAGAGGCAGGTCAGGTAGCTTGGTATTCCCATCTCTTTCAGAATTTTCCACAGTCTATTGTGATCCACACAGTCAAAGGCTTTGGTATAGTCAATAAAGCAGAAATAGATGTTTTTCTGGAACTCTCTTGCTTTTTCCATGATCCAGCGGATGTTGGCAATTTGATCTCTGGTTCCTCTGCCTTTTCAAAAACCAGCTTGAACATCAGGAAGTTCATGGATCACGTATTGCTGAAGCCTGGCTTGGAGAATTTTGAGCATTATTTTACTAGCATGTGAGATGAGTGCAATTGTGCAGTAGTTTGAGCATTCTTTGGCATTGCCTTTCTTTGGGATTGGAATGAAAACGGACCTTTTCCAGTCCTGTGGCCACTGCTGAGTTTTCCAAATTTGCTGCCATATTGAGTGCAGCACTTTCACAACATCATCTTTAAGGATTTAGAATAGCTCCACTGGAATTCCATCACCTCCACTAGCTGTGTTTGTAGTGATGCTTCCTAAGGCCCACTTCATTTCACATTCCAAGATGTCTGACTCTAGGTGAGTGATCACACCATAGTTCTTATCTGGGTTGTGAAGATCTTTTTTGTATAGTTCTTCTGTGTATTCTTGCCACCTCTTCTTAATATTTTCTGCTTCTGTAAGTCCATATCATTTCTGTCCTTTATTGAGCTCATCTTTCCATGAAATATTCCCTTGGTATCTCTAATTTTCTTGAAGAGATCTCTAGTCTTTTCCATTCTATATTTTTCCTCTATTGCTTTGCATTGCTTGCTGAGGAAGGCTTTTTTATCTCTCCATGCTCTTCTTAGGAACTCTACATTCAAATGGGTTTATCTTTCCTTTTCTCCTTTGCTTTTCACTTCTCTTCTTTTCACAGCTATTTTTATGGCCTCCTCAGACAGAAATTTTGCTTTGTTGCATTTACTTTTCTTGGGGATGGTCTTGATTCCTGTTCCCTGTACAGTGTCATGAACGTCCATCCATAATTTATCAGGCACTCTATCAGATCTAGTCCCTTAAATCTATTTCTCACTTCCACTGTATAATCATAAGGGATTTGATTTAGGTCATACCAAATGATCTAGTGGTTTTCCCTACTTTCTTCAATTTAAGTCTGAATTTGGCAATAAGGAGTTCATGATCTGAGCCACAGTCTGCTCCCGGTCTTGTTTTTGCTGACTATATAGAGCTTCTCCATTTGTGGCTGCAAAGAATATAATCAATATGATTTTGGTGTTGAGCATCTGGTGATGTCCATGTGTAAAGTCTTTTCTTGTGTTGTTGGAAGAGGCTGTTTGCTATGACCAATGTGTTCTCTTGGCAGAACTCTATTAGCCTTTGCCCTGCTTCATTCTGTACTCCAAGGTCAAATTTGCCTGTTACTGACTTCCTACATTTGCATTCCAGTCCCCTATAATGAAAAGGACATCTTTTGGGGGTATTAGTATAGAAGGTCTTGTAGGTCTTCATAGAATTGTTCAACTTGAGCTTCTTCAGGGTTACTTGTTGGGGCATAGACTTGGATTATGATGATATTGAATGATTTGCCTTGGAAATAAACAGAGATGATTCTTTCATCTTTGAGATGCTGGATTAAATAATCTCCAAAGGCACTTCCAACTTTTACTTTTCTATAAGCTTCCCTGGTGGCTCAGAGGTTAAAGCATCTGCCTCCAATGCGGGAGACCAGGGTTCGATCCCTGGGTCGGGAAGATCCCCTGGAGAAGGAAATGGCAATCCACTCCAGTATTCTTGCCTGGAGAATCCCATGGACGGAGAAGCCTAGTAGGTTACAGTCCATGGGGTCGCAAAGAGTCGGACACGACTGAGCGACTACACCTTCAACACCTTCAAAGGCACTTCCAACTTTTACTTTTCTACAAGCTATTATACTTATATAAACATTATTCATGTCAATCAAAGTGCAATTATAGTTGAAGATTGTGCACGCAGATTATTAGAATAAAATAAAACTATGTCTCATTGGACTTCCCAGGTGACTTAGTGGTAAAGAATCCACCTGCCATTCAGGAGATGTAGTTCAGTCCCTGGGTCATGAACATCCCCTAGAGTAGGAAATGGCAGGCAACTTCATTTCCCAGGGATGCCTGGGAAATCCCTTGGACTCTGGATCCTGGTAGGCTGTAGTCCATGAGGTTGCAAATGAGTCAGATGCAACTAAGCTACTAAATAACAACAGCATGTCTTATTTAGCCTATGAACAGCATTTTTATCTTTCAAATTTTTGCATCAATCAGAATGGTGACATTACATTTTATATTAGGTAGATATATATCAGTATAGATATAGCATTAGATCAGTATATATTAGGCAGGCTAGTACCAAGAGGATAGACTGTCATTTGACTGAGCCCACAGATTAGGCCAGGACCACCCAGGCTAGTCTGCCATTTGATTGAGAGCAATGCTTAGGCCAAGCCCAACAAGGCTAGTCTGTCTTTTGATTGACACCACTGATTAGGCCAGGCACAACAAGTACAAGTTCAGGAGGGGTGGCCGTGAGGAGATACTCCTTGTCCAAGGTAAGGAGCAACGGCTGCTCTTTGCTGGAGTAGCCGTGAAGAGATAACCCATGTCCAGGGTAAGAGAAACCCAAGTAAAATGGTAGGTGTTGTGAGAGGGCATCACAGGGCAGAAACACTGAAACCAAAATCATAGAAAACTAATCAGTCTAATCACATGGACTACAGTTGAGTTCAGTTCAGACAGTTAGTCGTGTTTGACTATTTGCAACCCCATGAATCGCAGCATGCCAGGCCTCCCTGCCCATTACCAACACCCAGAGTTCACTCAGACTCACGGCCATCGAGTCCATGATGCCATCCAGCCATCTCATCCTCTGTCGTCCCCTTCTCCTCCTGCCCCAATCCCTCCCAGCATCAGGGTCTTTTCCAATGAGTCAACACTTCACATGAGGTGGCCAAAGTACTGGAGTTTCAGCTTTAGCATCATTCCTTCCAAAGAAATCCCAGGACTTATCTCCTTCAGAATGGACTGGTTGGATCTCCTTGCAGTCCAAGGGACTCTCAAGAGTCTTCTCCAACACCACAGTTGAATCAAATCTTTGGCGCTCGGCCTTCTTCACAGTCCAGCTCTCACATCCATACATGACTACTGGAAAAACCATAGCCTTGACTAAACGGACCTTAGTCGGCAAAGTAATGTTTCTGCTTTTGAATGTGCAAACTGGTTGGTCATAAATTTTCTTCCATAGAGTAAGCGTCTTTTAATTTCATAGCTGCAATCACCATATGCAGTGATTTTGGACCCCCCAAAATAAAGTCTAACACTGTTTCCACTGTTTTCCCATCTATTTCGCATGGAGTGANTTTCTGCTTTTGAATGTGCAAACTGGTTGGTCATAAATTTTCTTCCATAGAGTAAGCGTCTTTTAATTTCATAGCTGCAATCACCATATGCAGTGATTTTGGACCCCCCAAAATAAAGTCTAACACTGTTTCCACTGTTTTCCCATCTATTTCGCATGGAGTGATGGGACCGAATGCCATGATCTTCGTTTTCTGAATGTTGAGCTTTAAGCCAACTTTTTCACTCTCCACTTTCACTTTCATCAAGAGGCTTTTTAGTTCCTCCTCACTTTCTGCCATAAGGGTGGTGTCATCTGCATATCTGAGGTTATTGATATTTCTCCTGGCAATCTTGATTCCAGCTTGTGTTTCTTCCAGTCCAGCGTTTCTCATGATGCACTCTGCATAGAAGTTAAGTAAGCAGGGTGACAATATACAGCCTTGACGGACTCCTTTTCCTATTTGGAACCAGTCTGTTGCTCCATGTCCAGTTCTAACTGTTGCTTCCTGACCTGCATACAGATTTCTCAAGAGGCAGATCAGGTGGTCTGGTATGCCCATCTCTCTCAGAATTTTCCACGGTTTATTGTGATCCACACAGTCAAAGGCTTTGGCATAGTCACTGGAGAAGATGGACAGGAAATACCCAAATGATGGCTTTACTGCAGCCTGTAAACTGTCCAGTTTGGGATAAGAGGCCTGAGGGTTCAGGAGAAATGTACTTTTTTTTAAACTGATGATATATTTACCTGAAAATATCTATCATCATATTGAGTATTGATAGAAGTTCAGAGTAAAATCATTTGGTAGGTATACAGGAAACTCAGAAAAAGTATTGCCCTTATATTAACTTGATAGGGAAAATAAACAAAACCAAGGAGTTGAAGAAAATGGAGAGATAAAGGAAATTTAGTACTTTCTACCATAACTGCAAATAATTTTAAGTGGTCACAGTAATATAAATGCTAAATATTGATTTAACCAAAATTATTTTGTATAACTTCGGTAAGCATTTGTGTGTGTTGGGAGAAGGGGTTCAGTACTTGATTCTTCTCTGTCCTAGGAGTCACTACCTGATGTCTACAACTGAACAGTTGAGAAACAGAAATGCAAAAATACTACTTATAAATATAGGGACGCAATCAGAGAGAGAGCTGAAAATGGTTTATTCTCAGGAAGCAGATTTTGAAGGTGAAAGGTCAAGCGGCAGCTATTTTTCATCTGATTGAAACTTTTATGCAAATAAATATCAGTTTAAAACTAAAATAAGGTAAGAAAATACTCAAAGGATTGCTCTAAAGATCAAATGTGATAACGTGATATACCTTCGTTAAACTGTAATTCACTATGTAAGTATTTCTTGTCAATATTGTTGTCATAATTAGAAGCACACAGCAGATAAACCACCCTCATAGGAATCAAGATAATGTAGTTGTCATAGTCCTGCCATGAACCGTCTGTATGACACAGATCAAGTGACTCATGCACTTAAAACATCAACGTATTCAACTAGGAGATAAAATATCAGTGTCTACCTATCTACTTCACAGAGTTCTGTAAAGCTCAAGTGTATGTATATAGAAGTATTTCACTCACTGTAATTGCTGTTCTTCTAAAGGGTGATTGTTAGCTCCTATGATCTGTCTCACTAGATTGAATAGATGGGGAATTTTAGGCTTAGACTCATGTTTTCCAAAGAGATTTATTTCTGCTTCCTGGGATTGGTTATCTGGGAGTTTTCATTCATTCATTCATTCATTTCCAGAGGAACTAATGTAGAAAGGCAGAAGATGCTTTAGATGCTGGACCAGGCACTGTTTCTTGTCCTAACCTGCCTGTCACCCTGGCTCCTTGATTAACAGGGGTTTACTCTTATTGTCTGTATCAAGCAGGAAAATAGGAGCATAAATATTTAACCTTCAAAAAAGAGACTCATTTACTGGAAGTCTGACTGTATGAACCAGGGTTATAAATCTTTCTGAGGCATTTCAATATGCATAAGAGAATGAAACCACATGAATGACGGAGCTAACTTTAACCTTTGATTGTTTAACAGCATAGTCATTTCTTCTCTTAAAAAGGGGGGAGGGGGCTCTGAACACATATGCTATTGTCAGATATACACAATGAAATTTATCTTTTAAAGTGGCCCCTGCTTTTTTATCCCCCTGTGCACTGAAATTTATATCAAGTCTGTCAAGAAGCTGAGAGGAAATTATATTTTACAGCTGCCTATAGGTTTTGTTATGCAGGAAAAGAATGATTTCACTGTGCTCACAATAGATTGAAAGGCAAATTCTCATTTTTTGGCTGCCTGTCAATGAGAAGAGGGCAGAAGGGGGATCTTCAGGACAAAGATAGGTGACAGAATCCTGGAGACTGAGGTCCATTGTGCTATGTATGTATTCTTCCTGAGAGTTTATGTTTAATTAAAGAAATCTGCTAATCAGAAAAGATGAATTGAATTCTTTCTCTATGCACAATGCTGTCTTAGATGGTAAGACAAAATTTAATTGAAATAGATGTACAGATTGAACAAATGCTTACAGACCCAAACTTGGGAGTAAACAATAGCTGAAGCTGTAGGAAGGGGTATAGAGGTCTGAAGGTCTCTTACGTGTTGCTGGTTTTACATAGTATTTTATTTAACCATTGTGATCTTCTGTTATACTCCACATTCCACATATGAGAATATTGAAATTCAGAGTTTAACGTCCCCAAAGTCACTCAATTGGAAAGTAGCAGAGCCTAAAAGAAATCTTATTATTCTTGACCTAAGGTTTTTTTCATTTTCCATCTCTTGAGTTTCATTTGGATTTATTTCAGCACAGATTTACTGAACATTGACTGTGAATCAGTCACAATGCTTGACCTCAGGATATTTAGAGTATTTTTTATTAAAGGAGATATGTTTTATCATCCAAAGCCTAATTTATTGTATATTTATTGAAGACTAGCATTAACTTCATATTTAACTTCATTCAAGTCTTGTTTGGGAAGACAGTTGTCCATCAGGTGAAATACCTTATTTATTTGTTGTTCAGGTTTTAAGTTTCTTTTATCTTTATCTTTATAAACTATGTATCTTTCCTTTGTATTCTTCATTTTTATACATGGCTCTATTTTATACCCTGTTACTCAGAACACCATGCTAGGCCTTCATACCTACGTCCTTCTTTTCCTTCATTCCCCAAAGACGATGCATCACCAAGTCTTGGCTGCACCGAAAGTGCCCTTCATCTTCTCATCACCTCTCCACCTCTGCTTTCTTGCCTTCTGGCCTTCTTCTGCAGAATTCTTTCATCCTAGACTTCAGGGCAACATTCTTCCCACTTCCATTTTGCCCTAACCAATCCAACTTCCATGTAGAAGCTATGGCAGTCTTTGTCAAACATCAGGTTTTCCTTGTTTTGAACTCTCCCAAGGTTTTTTCCTTTATTTTTCCTTTTAACGCCATCTCTAAACTCTCTGCATGGGCACAGAGTTCTGAGCAATCTGGTCCTTTCTGGTCTACACTGGCACCCCACATCTCTTGCTCTCTGCCCATAAGGCTCTAACTGCCCTGTTCTGTGAGTGTGTGTGTGTGTGTGTGTCTGTGTGTGGTAGTCACTCAGTCGTGTCTGACTGTTTGTGGCACCTTGGACAGCAGTCTTCCTGGGTTCTCTGTCTGTGGGATTCTTCAGGCAAGAATACTGGAATGGGTTGCTGTGCCCTCCTCCAGGTTCTGTGACTGTGCCAGAGCCTTTTTCACATGTGGGTTTTTACACCTGATGTTTCCTCTGTGGGGAATGCTTGTTCCTCCCCAGCTTTGCTGAAAGTTTGATCCACCTTAATCTTCAGGTCTTCACTCAAATGCAACCTTGTCAAGAAGACCCAAATTTCCTATTTATTGTTCCGCCTATTACTCTGTGTCTCAACTTGTCTTCATACCATTAATGATAATCTGTATTTAACTTGATCACTTGATTATCACTGAAAGGCCCTATCTACTATTTTTCTGCTATAGTCCTGGCGTGGCGAACAGTGCCTGATACCACGGGTTACAGAATAAATATCTATTAAGTAGATACATGAGCCTGAATAGGTTGCTTTAAACATTTCAAGAGAAGAGAATCACAAACACATGAGCTATCTTGGAACCTGACCCTATTCTTTCCACTGACACACTTTTGATTTGACTTGCGGGCTTTGGACCTGTAGAGGTTGAGATTGGTTCCTGCTCAAAAAACAAAATGAAACAACCTGTCCAGTGTTGCCTCTCTCAGCCCCTGATGCTGATGCTTGCTCCTGCTATCATACAGCTTTCACACTGCAGAGGTGCACTTGATCCTGTATTGCATCAGGAATAGGAAATTGATAGGGACACAAACATGAAGATCTGTCTGCCTTCAGGGTAGTGAACCAGGTAAGGTGATGAACACAGAGACCAGGCTGCCTGGGAGAAAAAGAATAGTACTTACCTCATAGGGTTGTTTGGAAGATTTAATGAGCTTATATTTATAACTTCTTGTTGCCTGGTATAAAGCCACTGATATATAAAAGCCAAAATAAAAAATCAAGTATTCCCTTCCTTCCAGAAGCTGACAGATTTTTTTGGTCACTTATCCCTGCTGGGGTTCAAACTTCATCAAACTTTTTGCTAATTCGTCTCACTTTTCTTGCTCAGTTCCTGGAGGATCTGTGGCCCCTGGGTCTCACTGGCTTAATTTCTGGTCTGTTGATGGTCTTATTTATTTTTCCTCCTGTTTTCTCATTTTTTCTAACTTATTAATGCACCTAATAAACTGTACATCTCTTCAGAACAGAGACTGACTGTATTGTCTCTGCTTCTTCAACACAAAGCACAGTGCCCCGGTCATGACAGATACATGACGAACAAATGAAGGAGTGGATAAAATGAATCTTGAATCAGTATAAGCTCAGCCTTACAACTGGACTCTGAGCCTGCCCTCTGTCCAGGCCTTACTTCCAGCCCAATCCTTTAAGTCTTTCTTCTATGCTCTAATCTGGACTTTTTGCTGTGACACTTTTTTGCTTTAACTGTACACAGCTTCCTAACTGCATCACCCTCCTTCCTTATAACTTATTCAGCTAAACTTTTATTTGAATTGATTTTCTCTGTTAGAAAAAAAAAAAAGAAACCGTAGCAGCTGAAATGGTACCATCTGACCAACTTTCTTCTGGAATCTTTTTGGTTCCTCTGTGAACTTAATTTGTCTTTTCAGTTTCTGAAAGCAGGAACAATATTTGAGAAGTCTTGCTTTTTAATCAGTGGAGTTAACATGAAAGTTTGACCTCTAAGCCAAACCTTTAAACACCCTACTTGACAATTTATTACTTCGGCAGTTATTGCTATTAGACCAGCTGTAGGAACAAGTAATTCATCTAAAACACATTGTTTGCCTGCTGTTGCTATTAAGACAGGTGCAAGGTTGCATGACATCAAGCAAGTGGTTGTTCAGGCAGACAGCAAAACGGATGACCTGGGGTTACCATCAACGCCCCTCAGCATGACCTCCTGGTGCCTTATCAAAATAGCCATAAAATTCATTTTTTCAGTGAAACACAGATCTTTTCTTGAAAATGGGAATGGTTATGAACATTATTTCTACCTCTGTTTTCTCAGAGGTAACTATACTCACCATTCAATCTAATGTAGCCCAAACAGCAGAAAATCAAATGGAAAGAAAAGTTAATTTAAAGATGTTGTTACTGTTGCATCAGTGTGTGTATGTACTAATTTGATTTCTGGTTAAACAGACAAAGCTGTTTCTGTTTTACCAGTTAAGTTCAGATCAGATCAGTCACTCAGTCGTGTCCGACTCTTTGTGACCCCATGAACAGCAGCATGCCAGGCCTCCCTGTCCATCACCAACTCCCGGAGTTCATTCAAACTCAGGTCCATCGAGTTGGTGATACCATCCAGCCATCTTATCCTTGGTCGTCCCCTTCTCCTGCTGCCAAGCCCTCTCAGCATCAGAGTCTTTTCCAGTGAGTCAACTCTTCGCATGAGGTGGCCAAAGTATCAGAGTTTCAGCTTCAGCATCATTCCTTCCAAAGAACACCCAGGACTGACCTCCATTAGAATGGACTGGTTGGATCTCCTTGCAGTCCAAGGGACTTTCAAGAGTCTTCTCCAACACCACAGTTCAAAAGCATCAATTCTCCAGCACTCAGCTTTCCTCACAGTCCAACTCTCACATCCATACATGACCACAGGAAAAACCATAGCCTTGACTAGAGGGACTTTTGTTGACAAAGTAATGTCTTTGCTTTTGAACATGCCATCTAGGTTGGTCATAACTTTCCTTTCAAGGAGTAAGCATCTTTTAATTTCATGGCTGCAGTCACCATCTGCAGTGATTTTGGAGCCCCCAAAAATAAAGTCTGACACTGTTTCCACTGTTTCCCCATCTATTTGCCATGAAGTGATGGGACCAGATGCTATGATCTTCGTTTTCTGAATGTTGAGCTTTAAGCCAACTTTTTCACTCTCCTCTTTCACTTTCATCAAGAGGCTTTTTAGTTCCTCTTCACTTTCTGCCATAAGGGTGGTGTCATCTGCATATCTGAGGTTCTTGATATTTCTCCCGGCAATCTTGATTCCAGCTTGTGTTTCTTCCAGTCCAGCGTTTCTCATGATGTACTCTGCATAGAAGTTAAATAAGCAGGGTGACAATATACAGCCTTAACAGACTCCTTTTCCTATTTGGAACCAGTCTGTTGTTCCATGTCCAGTTCTAACTGTTGCTTCCTGGCCTGCATGCAGATTTTTCAAGAGGCAGGTTAGGTGGTCTGGTATTCCCATCTCTTTCAGAATTTTCCACAGTTTATTGTGATCCACACAACACAGGGCTACAGCATGCTATTATGATACAATGAGTTGAAGCTGTGGTTCTGCTGAAGTTTGTGAGTCTGTCCAGGTACTACATGGCTTTGCAACTCTATAGACTGTAGCCCGCCAGGCTCTTCTGTCCATGGAATTCTCCAGGTAAGAATACTAGAGTGGATTGCCATGCCTTTCTCCAGGGGATCTTCCCAACCCAGGGATCGAACCTGGATTTCCCGCATTGCAGGCAGATTCTTTACCATTTGAGCTAGCTGGAAAGCCTACTATATAGCTGCAGTCAGCTATTATTTAAAAATTTTATGTATGACTTTATCGTTATGACCTTCTTTCCACTGCTTTTGAGAGTACCTGTCTCTCATCTCACCTTGTCTCCCTAATCCACATTTGCTGATACTTAGGAAAGCAGATAATTTAGTTGCCTGAATTTTCTAGAAAAGAAGAGGTAATTAGAATATGAATGAAGCTTTCTGGTTTCCCCATGGATGTATAGTATAGCCTAAAAAAAATTTACTGGAGTATAGTTGCTTTACAATGTTGTATCATTTTCTGCTGTGCAGCAAAGTGAATTGGCTACACGTATACATATACCCCCTCTTTTTTGAATTTCCTTTCCATTTAGGTCACCAGAGAACACCAAGTAGAGCTCTCTGCTATAAAGTCGGTTCTTATTAGTTGTCCATTTTACACATAGTGGGGTAGGTATGTCAATTCCGATCTCCCATTCCATTCCACCCCATTTCCTCCTTGGTATCTATATGTTGTTCTCTATATCTGTGTCTCTAGTTCTGCTTTACAAATAAGTTCATTTTTTCTGGATTCCACATATACACATTGATATATATATATATATAATCTTCCTGACTTATTTCATTCTGTATGACAGTCTCTATATCCCATCCCTGGGCATATACCCAGATAAAAACCATAATTCAAAAAGATACAAATATCCCAAGGTTCGTTGTAGTACAGCTTTAAAGAAGTAATTTAATTGTATTCATTTACCTGTCTAATTATGGTTTCCCGCACACCAAACTACTTTTCACATCCTGGCTTTGCTCACATTGTTCCCTCTGCCTGTGACCTCCTCCCTGTCACCCACTAATTCTCTTTCCCACTCCTCCTTTAAATCTTATCCAAGGCCATTTCTCCAAGGATGTCTTCTCCAACTGTTCAGACTGAGCTGAGTCCCCCCTCACTTGTGTCTCCCCGGGTCCTTGGATCCTCCACTGTCATGACATATGCTGCTCTGTGTTATAATGGTTTGCACAACCTGAATGACTCCATTAACATAGAACTAAAATGCCATGAATAGCTATTCCAAGTTCTAGAGAAATTTCGAGCCTTTCCAAATGTTCAAGGATATGGAGAAGGTCAGGGGAGGATATAGCATCTATTTTCCCAGCTCACCCCGAACACCCATTCCTTTGGATTCTCAATTCCCAATCATCCTATGATCTTGGATATTTGCTGTCCTTGCCAAACTGCTTTCTTTCACAAAGATGCTTAATATATTTAAGTCTCAGTATTCTCATTTGTAAAAGGAGCAAAATGGGTCCTATCTCTCCGTTGTCATAAAATCTAAACAAGATACTATATAGAAAGATCTTATCACAGTGCCTGGTACCTAGAAAAGCTCAATAAATGTAGGCTGTTGCTTGTGTTTTTGTTTTTATTGACATAATGAACAGGTAGAAGTTTTGTTGTTGTTTTTAATTTGACTGTATCACTTTATTTAAATATATAAAGAAAGTTCTAGCACAGTCTCCACCACTATACTCCAGTTATGTTCCATTGACTCTGCTTTACCACAAAGTTCACTATAAGAGGATTGTACCTGTGAGTGAAATTGGCAAGCTTTTGCAGGTTTTGCTATTACATGGGGCTCAGGTAAAAATTTTAAAATCATAGCTTATTCCATTCAACTCAGGTCAAATTTTTAGTCTAGAATCACAACTTTTCAGATAAGTAGAAAGTGTGTTTTCTCCTAAAACAAAAGAAACTCTGGAGCTGATACTTTTCTTCCTCCTTCCTTTCCTCAACCACCTTCCCATCTTTTTATCCCTCTTCTCTCTTCATATCTCCATCCTCTTCTTTCACTTCTCCTCCTCCTCCTTCTTGCTGTAGAGGGTCATAGCTTGTCTTTTCTGCTAGAATTTAAACTCCTTGAGGGTACGCGTTACGATGTATTCAGTAGTAAGACCACAGGTTGTCACACAGTAGGTCTTCATCAAACCATCAATCTCAGAAACACAGAAGCTTTTCTAAGCTGACTTCCACTTTCCTGCATGTGTCCTAGATAATGCATTGACTCAGAAAATAGCCTCCAGATCCATATTCCTTTGTCCTTGCTTATTTGTGTGTGTGTGCACACATGTGTGCTTATGTGATGTAAGCAGCAACAATAGCTAGCATTGCTAGGGAAACTTTATGTACCTCTTTTATTTAAATATTACAGAACTCAATAAGATACGAATGATCATAATCTTCATCTTACAGATGAGAAAACTGAGGCTTAGAGAGATTTGGTTAATTTTAAAATAATTATTAAGTACTGCAGTGAGGATTTAAACCAAAACAATGCAATTCTGAAGCCTGTGGTTTAACTATCACACTGTACAAACAAGTATATGTCCTAGTTTTATCATAGAAAATGGCTGTTAAAGGAAGCTGGGTATGCCTATCAATGTTACTAAGGAAACTACTGGAAACATCTTTTAGTTCATATCGAATACAGAACAACTTAGTATAAAAACTATAATTAAAATTTAATATATTCTCTAGGAAACTAATCATTGTTCTTAATCATTCTCTGAAAAAATAACCAGTGAATTAAATGCCATTGCAAGTGCCAAGAAAAGCAGAAAATTTCTCCAAAATATCATTTGTCATCTTTTTGCTTAGACACATGAAACTGCTTTGATATTGATTAGCAATGGAGACAGACAAAGCTAACCACAAGTCTTCCTACACCAATTCACTTACTGGAGCAGAAGTCGTATTCTAGCCTTTGGCTAATTGGGTGGTACCAGCTAATGAATCAGCTTCTAAAATCTGAATGGTAGTAAGCAAATGATACGGTGGGTAGGCACGTTCTGGTAATCACCTTAGAAATTAATTAAAGTAAGAGGTCAAAGACAAGAGACTAGAAGTATAAAAATGCAAAATGTAGGCCAGGTTCTTCATTTTGATAATGCATAAGCACTGTGGACTTTAATAGGCCCATCGAGAGAAAAAACCTCTTGAAATTTCATTGGTAAAAAGTCAGCATAATGAAAAAAGAGTGATAGAGATTTAGTGAATTATAGAAATAAGGAAAAGGACTGATGCAATTTCTACCTCCAGACTTATCTCTGAGGAGTATCTATTAAAAAAAAAAAAAAAAACTTAAATACACTTCAAAGACTATTTCAACAACTTCACTTCTTTTTTTTAAATCCAAGACTCAAGATGGTACCCACTAAAGGGCTTCATGCTAGAATCTCAACTCTACCATAGACTGTCCTGGAGCTTACATAAATAAATTCCCTGAGCCTCCTGTCTTGCAAAGATTAAGTGGGATATAAGAGATATTTATAAACACCTTGGACATTTTACTTCCTTCCTTGAACACTATTGTTGAATGAACTAAGACCCCTGTGGAAACACCATCTAAAATTTACATTTTCTTCCAACCACAGATCATATCTAAAGAAAGTCTTCCACAAAAGGCCACTGCTATTTTCTTCCTAACCTTACCTTTTCTCTCTAGCTAACATCTACCTTCTTGATTCAGTGCTCAACCAATTCCTTCCATCCCCTCCACTTTGCTGAAACAACTCTCAACTTCGAAAAACAATGCCACCATTTCAAGCTTAAAACACTGTAAGCATTTTCCATTGAATTTATAAGAAAGTCATAGCTTACACTTCCAGCAATATCTACCACTTCTTTTAACCTGCCAATCACAGTGGCCTTTCCCATATTGAAATATACCAGATTACTTCCAACCTCAGGGCCCTTGCACATACTGTTTCTGTTGCCTGGACTGTATTCTTTCCTTCCTTACCTAGTCAATTCCTATAATCTCTCAGTTCCCAGATCTGCTTATTCTATGTTCTCAAGGGTAATACATACATCTGCTTTGCAACACTTCTGATGATCATCACTCTCTATATATTAACACAGCACTTTGATTAATGGCTCTCCCATCAGATAATATAATCCATGAAGATGGGAATTTTCTGTGTCTGCTCATTATAGTAGGTATTAAAGCTACTCATTAATATTAGGACTCTCTGCCTTCCAGGCACAAGATAGCTAGAGTTGCACTTCCTGCCCTCTGTAAGTTAGGCAAGGCTATGTGACTTGCTGTAGTCAATGACAGGTAAATGGAGATGACATGTACCATTTCATGTGACATGGGCCATGCACATCTTACTGCTTCCTTCCTTTTGCCAATGTTGACAATGCTCCAGAGAACAGCTTAATTAGCCTGGGCCCATGTGGGAGCATAACATAGATCAGGGTCCCAGCAAAGCCACAGTGGATCTATACAGTGTGCAATAAATAATTCTCATCAGTTTAATTCATTTTGGTTTTTGGTTACATGTGTTATAACCTAGCCCACCCATACTGATATGGCATATTAGCTTAGCACTTGGCACATGCCTTGCAGATAATTGTTAAATAAATGAAATGATTGAATGAAATCTCTAATGGGGTCAGAATACAAGTGTGAAGGCAACACAAGGCCATTCTATCTAAGAACATTGTTTGAAGATATCTTTCAGAACACTGAAAAATAACTGATTTCATTCAATTTGATTCAAAATTATTGAGCACCTAATGTGCAAAGATGAATGAGGTTCAGCCCTTGCAGCTTCAATGGGGCTGATAACTAGTAGACAAATAGTATCTACTGTAATCATTGCCATGTAAATCAGGTTGAGAAGTAGCCCCAAACAGAGAATTCATGACTATTATGGAGAGGAAGTTGCAGATTCTGGAAGGTGGTCAAGAAGATAAAACATCAATGATCTGGGTTTTGCAGAATTATGAGAGTATGCCAGGTAAATGCCTGGGGTTGAAAGGGCAACACCCCATTATAATTTCTGACTTAATCACCTGGGAAGCAATAAAAAGTAAAAATATAATGAGGGTTTTTTTGGCAGCAGTTTGTGGGATCTTAGTTCCCAAGCAAGGATGGAACCTGGGCCCCAGCAGTGAAAGTGTTCCTAACCACTGGACAACCAGTTTTTAGAACTGCCCAAAACTAATGAGTTTGGAACTTGTGGGCAGTGAGTGTCTGTACCTGCGTTGCCGCGTATGGTAGGTATGAGCCATTTGTGACCATTGGATACTTGCATGCAATGTGGCTAGTGCAACTGATAAGCTAAAACTTATTTATTTAACTCATTTGAGTGTAAAAAACTAAGGCAGTGTAAAATATTTTTGCCACTATACAAAACATTACTGTTTTGATAGGGCTATATTTCACTTTGACGTTGAACATCTGAATTGAGTTGTGCTGTAAGCATGTCATATTTCAAAGACTGCATATGAAATGTAAAAATATTCATTAGTAATTATTTGTATTAATTATATTTTGAAATGGTAATGTTTTGGATAGATGAGTTAAATAAATTGTACTATGAAAACAGATTTCACCTGTTTTGCTTTTGCTTTTTAAAACATAGTTATTAAGAACTTACATGTGACTCATATTATATGTCAAGTGGGCCTTGGAAAGCATCGTTATGAACAAAGCTAGTAGAGGTGATAGAATTCCAGTTGAGCTGTTTCAAATCCTGAAAGGTGATGCTGTGAAAGTGCTGCACTTAATATGCCAGCAAATTTGGAAAACTCAGCAGTGGCCACAGGACTGGAAAACCTCAGTTTTCATTTCAATTCCAAAGAAAGGCAATGCCAAAGAATGCTCCAATTACCGCACAATTGCACTCATCTCACATGCTAGTAAAGTAATACTCAAAATCCTCCAAGCCAGGCTTCAGCAATACATGAACCGTGAACTTCCTCATGTTCAAGCTGGTTTTAGAAAAGGCAGAGGAACCAGAGATCAAATTGCCAACATCCACTGGATCATGGAAAAAGCAAGAGAGTTCCAGAAAAACATCTATTTCTGCTTTATTGACTATGCCAAAACCTTTGACTGTGTGGATCACAATAAACTGTGGAAAATTCTGAGAGAGATGGGAATACCAGACCACCTGACCTGCCTCTTGAGAAATCTGTATGCAGGTCAGGAAGCAACAGTTAGAACCGGACATGGAACAACAGACTGGTTCCAAATAGGAAAAGGAGTTAACATCTATTTCTGCTTTATTGACTATGCCAAAACCTTTGACTGTGTGGATCACAATAAATTGTGGAAAATTCTGAAAGAGATGGGAATACCAGACCACCTGCGTCTTGAGAAACCTATATGCGGGTCAGGAAGCAACAGTTAGAACTGGACATGGAACAACAGACTGGTTCCAAATAGGAAAAGGAGTACGTCAAGGCTGTATATTGTCACCCTGCTTATTTATCCACTGGTTATTAGTTACTAATTCACCAAGTTTTATTGAGAAACTAGGGTCCAGATTAGGGATTACCAAAGTGTATAAACTCAGAACATGTTCTTAAGGAATACATAGCATTGTGCAAGTAGAAGATACAGTCTGAAAATAATTACAATGTAGTGTTTTAAAGGGCAGGAGAGGATATTATAAACATTGATGTGGAAGTATAGGAATAAGCCTCTCGCCTGGGGGAGGGAGTACAGATGCACTATTTTGATAGGGAGTGATTGTAAATGGTATAAGTGCTTTAGACTTTTACGGACGACTCAGGTATGGCTACAGAGTAGTTTTTCTTAATGAAAAAAAGATAACATGTAACAAGAAATATGGGGAGGGAGTAGTGTTGACTGGTAGAAGTGAAACTATATTAGAGGCACATTATCAGTGAAAATGAGCTTCCCAGGTGGTTCAGTGGTAAAGAATTTGCCTGACCACGCAGGAGATGCAGGTTTGATCCCTGGATCAGGAGGATTCCCTGTAGGAGGAAATGACAACCCACCCCAGTATTTTTACCAGGAAAGCCATGGACAGAGGAGCCTTGTGAGTTACTGTCCATGGGGTCTCAAAGAGTTGGACACAACTGAGCAACTGAGCACACACATCAGTGAGAATAGGTCAAATCTCAGTGGCTCAAATAATAAATATTTATTTCTCTTTTGCTGCATTAGCAATGTAGGAATTCTGTTCCCACTCAGAGATGTAGTCTTCTGTCATCTAAAGAATTACTGGATACATAGTGAAATGGAGAGAGGCAGTGCAGGGTTTGCACTGGGAATAAAATGATTCTGTCCTAAAGCAATATGTGTCACTTTTGTTAAATTCTATTGGTCAAGGCAAGTCATGTGGCCATGTTCAACTTCATGATAGTAGGGAAGCACAGTTCTACTGGGAAGGAGCAGAATTGGAACATTTAGTAAATAAAATGAAGATAACCAAATACACTTCTTTAACTTTTTTTTTTTTTGCCATGTCACATGGCATATAGGATGGAACCCACATCCCCCACAGTGGAAGTATGAAGTCTAACCACTGGACTGCCAGGGAAGTTCCCATCAGACACATATTTGGCAGCATCTCTATGAGCCCACTGGTTTCCTGTTTATCTCTTCATCAACTTACTCTATATATTTCTACCATAAAGTGGGTGTGCATGCTCAGTCATGTCCAACTCTTTGCCACCCTGTGGGCTGTAGCAGGCTCCTCTGCCCATGGAACTTTCCAGGCAAGAATACTGGAGGGAGATGCCGTTTCCTCTTCCAGGAGATTGCCTGGACCCAGGGAGTGAGTCCATGTCTCTTGCATCTTGTGCATTCTTTACCACTGCTGCTGCTGCTAAGTCACTTCAGTCGTGCCCAACTCTGTGCGACCCCATAGACGGCAGCCCACCAGGCTCCCCCATCCCTGGGATTCTCCAGGCAAGAACACTGGAGTGGGTTGCCATTTCCTTCTCCAATTCTTTACCACTAGTGCCACCATAATCTTCCTAAAATGGAAAACTCCTCTCCCTGAAAAACTTCCACAGCTTCTCCTTACCTTTGGAATCAGGTCCCAGATCTTTAGCCCTATATTGCAGGACTATTTCCATCTATTCCAAGTCTATGTTTCCAGAGTAATTTGAGATGTTTTTGAGAGGGTAACAGGCAGGAAGGCCAGGGGTGTCCAAACGGAGGAAATAGGCTGCAAGCGTCAGACATTTTAAAATCTCTCCCTTAAGTGGCAGGAGGAAACAAGCTCTCTATGAAAATATTTTTCTTAAGCTATGTTAATGAAACTATGTATTTGCTTTGGAATTTGCCTTTCTTCAAAATGGTTTCACCTAAGACTAGCTTTTTTCTTTTCTCAAACCTTGGGCTGATAATAGCTCAAAAAACGAGTATACGTATCAATTGTTTTGTGGCTGGGGAATGATACACCTCATGCCGTCCTATCTCAAAAATGCATATTGTGGGAGAAGAGCCTGGTGAAAGAAACTCCATCAGCCTCGAGGTGTCTCTCTTATTTGATTAATAACTTTCTAACGAACATAAAACAGCTTGCTAAATCTTGCACAGAGTCATTCTCCATCCCCTTCTGATGTCTGTGTCAGAGTGATCAAGCCTGGTCCCTGGTCCAAAAGCTTAATCTTCTTCAGAGATCATGAATCTGACATCATTCACCATAAGCTATCACCTTTAATTCTCCACATACTACTCATCTACTCCCCACACCACACACACACCATCTTTCAGGTTTTCATTCATTTTTTTCAAAAGTTAACTTAAAGGCCAGAATCACCATGAAAGAAAACATTTTTCAGTTCTTCCAGTTGGTACCTTGTCTGTTTTCCAAAAAGCAGTACGTCAAGGCTGTATATTGTCACCCTGCTTATTTAACTTATATGCAGAGTACATCATGAGAAACGCTGGGCTGGATGAAGCACAAGCTGGAATCAAGATTGCCAGGAGAAATATCAATAACCTCAGATATGCAGATGACACCACCTACATAAAGCAAACAAGAACTAAAGAGCCTCTTGATGAAAGTGAAAGAGGAGAGTGAAAAAGTTGGGTTAAAGCTCAACATTCAGAAAACTAAGATCATGGCATCCAGTCCCATCACTTCATGGAAAATAGATGGGGAAACAAAGGAAACAGTGGCTGACTTTATTTTTCTGGGCTCCAAAATCACTGCAGATGGTGACTACAGCCATGAAATTAAAAGATGCTTACTCCTTGAAAGGAAAATTATGATCAACCTAGATAGCATATTAAAAAGCAGAGACATTACTTTGCCAACAAAGGACTGTCTAGTCAAGGCTATGGTTTTTCCAGTAGTCATGTATGGATGTGAGAGTTGGACTATGAGGAAAGCTGAACACTGCAGCATTGCTGCTTTTGAACTGTGGTGTTGGAGAAGACTCTTGAGAGTCCCTTGGACTGCAAGGAGATCCAACCAGTCCATTCTAAAGGAGATCAGTCCTGGGTGTTCATTGGAAGGACTGATGCTTAAGAGCTTCTTGATGAAAGTGAAAGAGGAGAGTAAAAAAGTTGGCTTAAAACTCAACATTCAGAAAACTAAGATCATGGCATCTGGTTCCATCACTTCATACAAATAGATGGGGAAACTGAAAACAGTGACAGACTTTATTTTTTGATCTCCACAATCACTGCAGATGGTGACTGCAGCCATGAAATTAAAAGATGCTTACTCCTTGAAAGGAAAATTATGATCAACCTAGATAGCATATTAAAAAGCAGAGACATTACTTTGCCAACAAAGGACTGTCTAGTCAAGGCTATGGTTTTTCCAGTAGTCATGTATGGATGTGAGAGTTGGACTATGAGGAAAGCTGAACACTGCAGCATTGCTGCTTTTGAACTGTGGTGTTGGAGAAGACTTTTGAGAGTCCCTTGGACTGCAAGAAGATCCAACCAGTCCATTCTAAAGGAGATCAGTCCTGGGTGTTCATTGGAAGGACTGATATTGAATCTGAAACTCCAGTACTTTGGCCACCTGATGTGAAGAGCTGACTCATTGCAGAAGACCCTATGCTGGGAAAGATTGAGGGCAGGAGGAGAAGGGGATGACAGAGGATGAGATGGTTGGATGGCATCACTGACTCAATGGACATGGGTTAGGGTGGACTGCAGGAGTTGGTGATGGACAGGGAGGCCTGGCATGCTGCGGTTCATGGGGTCACAAAGAGTTGGACATGACTGGGTGACTGAACTGAACTGAACTCTTTGATGATGGAAACAATATCTTGTTCATTATTCTGTGATTCCCTTTCTGCCTCTATGAAGCTGTCAAGCACAGTGCTTAATATATGACAGGTATTTGGTTCACTGAAAGAACTTATGTTGCACTCCTTCTCTGGATATTGCCTTTGCTGTTGTTCAGTTGCCAAGTCGTGTCTGACTCTTTGAGACCACATAGACGTAGCAAGCCATGTTTCCCAGTCTCTCACCATCTCCCAGAATTTGCCCAAGTTCATGTGCATTGAATCAGTGATGCCATCCAACCACCTCATCCTCTCTTACCCTCTTCTCTTTTTGCCTTCAATCTTTCCCAGTATCAGGGTCTCTTCCAATGAGTCTGCCCTTCGATTCAGGTGGCCAAAGTATTGGAGCTTCAGCTTCAGCATCAATCCTTCCAATGAATATTCACGGTTGATTTCCTTTAGGATTGACTAGTTTGATTTCCTTGCTGTCCAAGGGACTCTCAAGATTTTTCCCCAGCACCACATTTGAAAGCATCAATTCTTCAGTGCTCTGCTCTCTTTATGGTCCAACTCTTACCTACATGACTGCTGGAAAGACCATAGCCTTGATTATATGGACTTTTGTCAGCAAAGTGATGTCTTTGATTTTTGACACACTGTCTAGGTTTGTCATAGCTTTCCTGCTGAGAAACAATCATCTGATTTCATGGCCACAGTCACCATCCACAGTGATTTTAGAGCCCAAGAAGAGGAAATCTGTCACTCCTTCCACCTCTTCCCATTCTCTTTGCTATGAAGTGATGGGACCAGATGCCATGATCTTATTTTTTTAATACTGAGTTTTAAGCCAGCTTTTTCACTCTCCTCCTTCATCCTCATCAAGAGGCTCTTTAGTTATTCTTCCCTTTCTGTGAATAGAGTGGTATCATCTGAATACCTGAGGTTGTTGATATTTCTCCCAGCAATCTTTGTTCCAGCTTGTTACCCATCCAGCCAAGCATTTTGCATGATGTGTTCTGTGTATAAGTTAAATAAATAGGGTGAAAATAAACAGTTTGATGTACTCCTTTCTCAATTCTGAACTAGTCTGTTGTTCCACACAAGATTCTAAATTTTGCTTCTTGACCTGCGTACAGGTTTCTCAGGAGACAGGTAAGATGGTATAGTATTCCCATCTCTTCAGGAGTTTTCCACAGTTTGTTATGATCCACACAGTCAAAGGCTTTGCTCCAGTCAATTAGAGGTAGACTTTTTTTTTTTTAATTCCCTTGCTTTCTCTATGATGTAGCAAATGCTGGCAATTTGATTTCTGATTCCTCTGCCTTTTCTAAACCCAGTCTGAACATCTGAAAGGTCTTGGTTCATGAACTGCTAAAGCCTAGCTTGAAGGATTTTCAGCATAATCTTACAGGCATAGGTGATAAGTGCGATTATCTGGTGATATGAACATTCTTTAGTACTGTCCTTCTTGGGAATTGGGATAAGGATTGACACTTTCCAGTCCTGTGGCCACTGCTAGGTTTTCCAAATTTGCTGACATACTGAGTGAAGCACTTTCATAGCATTATCTTTTAGGATTTTAAATAGCTCTGCTGGAATTCCATCATCTCCACTAGCTTTACTAGTAGGAGTGCTTCCTAAGGCCCCCCTTGACTTCACACTCCAGAATGCTTGGCTCTGGGTGAGTGACCAGACCATCGTGATTATCCTGGTCATTAAGATATTTTTTTGTACAGTTCTTCTGTGTATTCTTGCCATCTCGTCTTGATCTTTGATTCTGTCTTTTATTATGCCCATCTTTGGATGAAATATTCCTTTGATATTTTCAATTTTCTTGAAGAGATCTCTAGTCTTTCTTCTTCTGTTATTCTCCTCTACTTCCTTGCATTGTTCATTGACGAAAACCTACTTGTCTGTCTTGCCTCTGGAACTCTACATTTAGCTGAGTGTACCTTTTCCTTTCTCTCTTGCTTTTTGCTTCTCTTGTTTCCTCAGCTATTTGTAAAGCTTCCTCAGGCTACCACTTTGCCTTCTTGCATTTCTTTTTCTATTGGGTGATTTTGTTCACTGTCTCCTAGAAAATATCATAAACCTCTGTCCATAATTCTCAGGCACTCTGTTTACTAGATCTAATCCCTTAAATATATTTGTCACCTCCACTGTATCTTCATAGGGGATTTAATTTAACTCATACATGATTGTCTAGTGATTTTCCCTGCTCTTTTTAGTTTGAGCCTGAATTTTACTATGAGAAGCTGATGATCTGAGCCACAGTCAGTTTCAGGTCTTGCTTTTGCTGACTGTAAACAGCTTCTCCACCTTCAGCTACAAAGAATATAATGAATCTGATTTCAGTATTGACCATTTGCTGATGTCTGTGTGTAAATTGTCTCTTGCGTTCTTGAAAGAGAATGTTTGCTATGACCAGTACATTCTCTTTGTAGAATTTTGTTAGCCTTCCCCCTGCTTCATTTTGTACTCCGAGGCCAAACTTGCCTGTTACTCTAGGTATCTCTTGATTTCCTACTTTTACATTCCAATCCCTTATTATGAATATGACATCTTTTTTAGCATTATTCCTAGGAGGTCTTCTTAGTCTTCATAGATCTGATCAACTTCAGCTTCTTCAGCATCAGTGGGTCAGAGCATAGACTTGGATTGCAGTGATGTTGAATGGTTTGCCTTGGAAAAGAATTGAGATCATTCTGTCATTTTTGAGATTACACCCAAGTACTGCATTTTGGACTCTTTTTTTTGACTATGAGGGCTACTCTATTTCTTCTATGAGATTCTTGCCCACAGTAGAATATATAATGGTCATCTGAGTTAAATTCACCCATTTCTGTCCATTTTAGTTCACTGATTCCTACGTTGTTAATCTTTACTTTTACCATGTTTTGCTTGACCATATCCAATTTACCTTGATTCATGGACCTAACATTCCAGGTTCCTATGCAAAACCTTTCTTTACAGCATCAAATTTTACTTTCATCACCAGACACATCCTCAACTTAGCATCGTTTCTGCTTTGGCTCAGCTGCTTCATTCTTTCTGGAGCTATTAGTAGTTGCCCTCTACTCTTCCCCAGTAGCATATTGAACACCTTCTGACTTGGGAGGGTGTCATGTTTTGGTGCCATACCTTTTTATACAGCTCATGGATTCTCACAGAAAGTATTTGGGAGTGGTTTGCCAGTCTTTCCCCGAGTGGATCACATTTTGTCAGAACTCTCCACTGTGACCTGTCCGTCTTGGTTGGCCCTGCATGGCAGGGCTCATTGCTTCATTGACTTATGCAAGCCCCTTTGCCATGACAAGGCAGGGATCTGTGAAGGATCTAATTGAGCCTTAATCTACCCTCTCCTTGATCCTTTGCTTGCAGTCCCAAGGACTTTCATGGTTAAAGTAGAGGTTGCCTGTTTGTGCTCACTGCTAACATCCTGAGTTGGATGTTAGATATTCAGAGCTGAATTGCTTTTAACTGTGTGGAAAAAAAATGTGTTCTAAAAATGAATAGACTATGTAACTGATTGATAAATCTTTTAGGAGAGGGGAAGAAAGGGAAAGATGACTACATACATACTCAAAACTACAATAAGATATCACCTCACACTGGCCAGAATGACTATTATAAAAAAAAATCTACAGACAATAAATGCTGGTGAATGTGAAGAAAAGGGAACCCTCCTACACTGTTGGTGGGAATGTAAATTGTTACAGCCATTATGGAGAACAGTATGCTTGCATGTTTAGTCATGTCAGTCATGTCTGACTCTTTGGGATCCCATGGACTGCATGCAGCCCTCCAGGCTCCTCTATCCATTCAATTCTCCCAGCAAGAATACTGGAGTGGGTTGCCATACCCTCCTCCAGGGGATGTTCCCAACCTAGGGATCGAACTCGTGTCTTGACACAGAGGACGCAACATCTGTTAAGAAATAACGACTGGGTTTTCCCTTCCGGTACCTCTCGTCATATGTTCAAGAAATTTTTTTGATTTGTATCTTTATTTATATTGGGTCGTTAGGGTGATGACCCGTATATGAGTCTTTTGGTATCGAGTTTCCCTGTATGGAAGGGCTTACAAGTAACGTCGTGATGAATGTTATCGGTTCAGTACCCTCGTGGGATCTACAGGTAGCTATCTACTTACCTATTTCTACACCAAGTATATATGTTATGTTATAATCAGTCATTATTTTTACTTACTTTAACTCAGTCGACTTAACTACGTCTATTTAGAAGAGCCTGTCAAACAAGATGAAGTAAGTCAGAAAGCGAAAAACAAGCATTGTATACTAACATATATGTATGAAATCTAGAAAAATGTTACCAATGAATCTATTTGCAGGACAGGAATAGAGGTGTAGACGTAGAGAATACGGACATGGAATGGGAGTGGGGAGGGGGAATGGGGTATAAATTGGGAGGTTGGGATTGACATATATACACTACCATGTGGAAAACAGAGAGCTATCAGGAAGCTGCTGTATAGTGCAGGAAACTCAGCTCAGAGTTCTGTGATGACCTAGAAGACTGGGAGGAAGGCCCAGGAGGGAGGGGATATACGTATACATATAGTTGTTTTACAACGCTGTATGACAGAAACCAACAAAATATTGTAAAGCAATTATATTCCAATTAAAAAAGGAAAAACAGAATGATAGTTACTATCAGATTACTTTTTATAGATAATTTTGCTTAAATTTTGTTTTCCTCATTAGAATGTAGACACATGAAGAATACAGAGTACACTGAATCATCTTTATATCTACCGTACATATACATTGTGCTCAATACAGTTGAGTTTCTTGTTAATTCTGTTAAATCTTAGCTTCTCCCCCATTGTGTGTATAGGTTATGTTCACGTGGGATTAAATCAGGATGATCATTTTGTAGTATCGGAAATGTCAGAGACCTAGAGATGATCTCTTTGACTATTTTTACATTATAGGTGAAGAAACTGAGTTATAGAGTGAAGAAGTGACACTTTTTTTTTTTTTTCTTCTGAGCCTGCTATGTGGGCATTCAAAGATTCCATCAAATCTTTTCCTTCTAGAAAGTCTACAATGCCAAATGATAATACTGATCAATGATCAGATATATTAGTGAAACGAGAGTGATTAGTTGCAGAAAATTATGGAGACAATATTAAATGTTAGCTACCTTGCTAACTGCTGGAAATTCAAAGAGAAAGGACACAGTTTCCTCTATATAATAGCTCTGAGTCCAGTCTACAATATGTAATGTCCCTTGCTGTGTGCTATGGGAGACTGTTTACTACCTAGTGCCTCATGGAGATATTTTAAATGCAATTATGCATTCTAGCTGCTGAAGTATTTTTCAGTTTAGTACTTTTAAGTTAAGATTATTCATTGAACTTTCTAGTTGTTGGCCTAAAAGTTTCAAGATAAATTAGTTTTTCTAGATTAATGAAGGGAAGGCAATGGCACCCCACTCCAGTACTCTTGCCTGGAAAATCCCATGGGTGGAGGAGCCTGGTAAGCTGCAGTTCATGGGGTCGCTAAGAGTCAGACACGACTGAATGACTTCATTTTCACTTTTCACTTTCATGCATTGGAGAAGGAAATGGCAACCCACTCCAGTGTTCTTGCCTGGAGAATCCCAGGGACGGGGAAGCCTGGTGGGCTGCCGTCTATGGGTTCACACAGAGTCAGACACGACTGAAGAGACTTAGCAGTAGCATAATGATGACTATGGGTTTTCCAGGTGGCTCAGTGGTAGAGAATCCACCTGCAATCCAGAAGACATTGGTTTGATCCTTGGGTCAGGAAGATCCCCAGGAGAAGGAAATGGCAACCCATTTCAGTATTCTTGCCTGGGAAATACCATGGACGGAGGAGTCCAGCAGGCTACAGTCCATGGGGTCACAAAAGAGTCAGACACAACTTAGAGACTAAATAACAAAAACAAATAATGATGACCATGTTTCTAACTAAGCTGAATATTCTTTTGAACCATGATTTCAAAACAAAATAAACTTACCATGGGTAGACATACAGAAACTAGGTGCTTTTGACCAACAATCCCTGCTTTCCTGGGTCGAAAGTCTAGGTTGAAAAACACAAAACTCTGTTGGTGAGTTTCAGGACAGAAGCAGCTGCAGCAGGAATAGCAACAATAATGCCAACAAGATATCATAAAAAAAAAAAAATCCCTTAAAGATTTCTGTGTTAATGTATATGTTTTATATTGGATGTGTAAAGAGGAAGAGCTGAGTGATAATCAGTATATTCATCTAGAAACAGAGAAGGGCAGAGGACTCAAAAAAACAAAGAAAATATCACCTTAACATGGATCTCAATCACAGAGAAAATGCAAATGTGATTCTCGGGGTTATGTTTCACCCAGAGCAGAGGGGAACAACTGAAAAGAGAGATAGTGAAGATGACTATGAGATGCTAGATCTACTCGGGAAGTTAACACATAATAAGGCAGCAGTGGGTTATGTGTCTGTCCCTTTGCAATAACAGAATGTGAACAAAAGGGTCTAAGGGCAAAGACTGAAGGTCAGCTTAGAAAATGAGGGCTGTCATGGGGTGTCAGGCTATGCATATGACAGGTGGAACCAGGCTGACAAATTAGATATTTCTGGGCAACCTTCACTGTTGGAAATCAGGTCTCTTCACTTTGGTACAAAAGACTGAGTCTAGCATAGGTAGGAAAGAGGAATAGCATGATTTTATGAAGGTTTGAAAATGGGCAATATGTCCACTCAACTCGGATCAAGGCAGAACAAGAGACTAAACTGGCAAAGTGGGCTTTGGGTGTGAGACTGTTTGAAAGAAAAAATAGCTAAAGAGAAATAGATGAGAGAGAGAGAAAGTGGGAGAAGGTAGAGATAAAAATGATGAGAAGGCCAATATGAGCAATATAGACTGTGAGAGAAATAAATGGAAACTTCAAGAAAAGAGGTGTTTGGAGATCAATAGACAAATGTCCGTCTTGGTTGGCCCTGCATGGCAGGGCTCATTGCTTCATTGACTTATGCAAGCCCCTTTGCCATGACAAGGCAGGGATCTGTGAAGGATCTAATTGAGCCTTAATCTACCCTCTCCTTGATCCTTTGCTTGCAGTCCCAAGGACTTTCATGGTTAAAGTAGAGGTTGCCTGTTTGTGCTCACTGCTAACATCCTGAGTTGGATGTTAGATATTCAGAGCTGAATTGCTTTTAACTGTGTGGAAAAAAAATGTGTTCTAAAAATGAATAGACTATGTAACTGATTGATAAATCTTTTAGGAGAGGGGAAGAAAGGGAAAGATGACTACATACATACTCAAAACTACAATGAGATATCACCTCACACTGGCCAGAATGACTATTATAAAAAAAAAAATCTACAGACAATAAATGCTGGTGAATGTGAAGAAAAGGGAACCCTCCTACACTGTTGGTGGGAATGTAAATTGTTACAGCCATTATGGAGAACAGTATGCTTGCATGTTTAGTCATGTCAGTCATGTCTGACTCTTTGGGATCCCATGGACTGCATGCAGCCCTCCAGGCTCCTCTATCCATTCAATTCTCCCAGCAAGAATACTGGAGTGGGTTGCCATACCCTCCTCCAGGGGATGTTCCCAACCTAGGGATCGAACTCGTGTCTTCTGTGTCTCCTGCGTTGTAGACAATTCTTTATTGCTGACCCAAAAGGGAAGGCCATGGAGAGCAGTATACAAGTTCTTTAAAAAAACTAAACATAGAAATAAATATAACCCAGCAATCCCACTACTGGGCATATACTCAGAAAACCATAGCTCAAAGGGACATACCTTCCCGAATGTTCATTGCAGCACTACTTACAATAGCCAAGTCATGGGAGCACCCTAGATGTCCATCGATAGATGAATGGATAAAGATGTGGTTCATATATACAATACAATATTAGTCAGTAATAAAAATGAATGAAATTGAGTCAGCTGAATTGATGCAGATAAATCTAGAGCCTGTCAAACAAGATGAAGTAAGTCAGAAAGCGAAAAACAAGCATTGTATACTAACATATATGTATGAAATCTAGAAAAATGTTACCAATGAATCTATTTGCAGGACAGGAATAGAGGTGTAGACGTAGAGAATACGGACATGGAATGGGAGTGGGGAGGGGGAATGGGGTATAAATTGGGAGGTTGGGATTGACATATATACACTACCATGTGGAAAACAGAGAGCTATCAGGAAGCTGCTGTATAGTGCAGGAAACTCAGCTCAGAGTTCTGTGATGACCTAGAAGACTGGGAGGAAGGCCCAGGAGGGAGGGGATATACGTATACATATAGTTGTTTTACAACGCTGTATGACAGAAACCAACAAAATATTGTAAAGCAATT
This sequence comes from Cephalophus harveyi, assembly GCA_006410635.1. Taxonomy (NCBI): domain Eukaryota; kingdom Metazoa; phylum Chordata; class Mammalia; order Artiodactyla; family Bovidae; genus Cephalophus; species Cephalophus harveyi. The sequence goes on along the minus strand of SJYT01048286.1, from coordinate 473,055 downwards.
ATATTCCAATTAAAAAAGGAAAAACAGAATGATAGTTACTATCAGATTACTTTTTATAGATAATTTTGCTTAAATTTTGTTGAATGGATAAAGATGTGGTTCATATATACAATACAATATTAGTCAGTAATAAAAATGAATGAAATTGAGTCAGCTGAACTGATGCAGATAAATCTAGAGCCTGTCAAACAGGATGAAGTAAGTCAGAAAGAGAAAAACAAGCATTGTATACTAACACGTATGTATGAAATCTAGAAAAATGTTACCAATGAATCTATTTGCAGGACAGGAATAGAGGTGTAGGTGTAGAGAATATGGACATGGAATGGGAGTGGGGAGGGGGAATGGGGTATAAATTGGGAGGTTGGGATTGACATATATACTACCATGTGTAAAACATAGAGCTATCAGGAAGCTGCTGTATAGTGCAGGGAACTCAACTCAGTGTTCTGTGATGACCTAGAAGACTGGGAGGAAGGCCCAGGAGGGAGGGGATATATGTATACATATAGTTGTTTTACAATGCTGTATGACAGAAACCAGCAAAATATTGTAAAGCAATAATATTCCAATTAAAAAAGGAAAAACAGAATGATAGTTACTATCAGATTACTTTTTATAGATAATTTTGCTTAAATTTTGTTTTCCTTATTAGAATATGGATACATGAAGAAGACAGAGTACACTGAATAATCTTTATATCTATCATACATATACATTTGTGCTCAATACAGTTGAGTTTCTTGTTAATTCTGTTAAATCTTAGCTTCTCCCCCATTGTGTGTATAGGTTATGTTCACGTGGGATTAAATCAGGATGATCATTTTGTAGTATCGGAAATGCCAGAAACCTAGAGATGATCTCTTTGACTATTTTTACATTATAGGTGAAGAAACTGAGTTATAGAGTGAAGAAGTGACACTTTNCAATACAGTTGAGTTTCTTGTTAATTCTGTTAAATCTTAGCTTCTCCCCCATTGTGTGTATAGGTTATGTTCACGTGGGATTAAATCAGGATGATCATTTTGTAGTATCGGAAATGCCAGAAACCTAGAGATGATCTCTTTGACTATTTTTACATTATAGGTGAAGAAACTGAGTTATAGAGTGAAGAAGTGACACTTTTCTTTTCTTCTGAGCCTGCTATGTGGGCATTCAAAGATTCCATCAAATCTTTTCCTTCCAGAAAGTCTACAATGCCAAATGATTGTAGATATATTAGTGAAACGAGAGTGATTAGTTGCAAAAAATTATGGAGACAATATTAAATGTTAGCTACCTTGCTAACAGATATATTAGTGAAATGATCAGATATATTAGTGAAACGAGAGTGATTAGTTGCAAAAAATTATGGAGACAATATTAAATGTTAGCTACCTTGCTAACTGCTGGAAATTCAAAGAGAAAGGACACAGTTTCCTCTNTTACTTTAGAAGAGCATCCACGCATTATCCTTGACATACAATGAAAGATATAACGATTTGACTCCAAATTGGCTGTGTTCTAGTAAGAAAGTTCACCTAGCTATTTTAGAAGCATAGATAATAATCCTGTGGAGAACATCTAACTAGTGAAATTGAGAATAAAAATCTGGATACAATTTTAAGGGATAGTTTGGGGAATAAGTACAGTGTATTGGACTTCCCTCATGACTCAGTGGTAAAGAATCTGCCTGCAATGCAGGAGATGCAGGTTTGATCCTTGGGTCAGGAAGATCCCCTGGAGAAGGAAAAGGCACAACCCACTCCAGTGTTCTTGCCTGGGAAATCCTATGGACAGAGGAGCCTGTGGGCTACAGTTCATGGGGTCACAAAAGAGTTGGACATGACTTAGCAAAAAAACAACAACAAATTGGTTAAATGTGCAGGTCAAGAAGCAACAGTTAGAACTGTACTCGAAACAGACTAGTTCCAAGTTGGGAAAGGAGTACGTCACGGCTGTATATTATCATCCTGCTTATTTAACTTATATGGAGAGTATATCATGTGAAATGCCGGGCTGGATGAAGCACAAGCTAGAATCAAGATTTTTGGGAGAAATATCAATAACCTCAGATACACAGAGGGCGACACCACCCTTATAGCTGAAAGTGAAGAATTAAAGAGCCTCTTGATGAAAGTATAAGAACAGAGTGAAAAAGTTGGTTTAAAACTCAACATTCAGAAAACTAAGATCATGGCATCTGGTCCCATCACTTCATTGGCAAATAGATGGGGAAACAAAGGAAACAGTGAGAGACTTTATTTTCTTGGGCTCCAAAATCACTGCAGATGGTGACTGTAGCCATGAAATTAAAAGACACTTGCTCCTTGGAAGAAAAGCTATGACCAACCTAGACAGCACATTAAAAAGCAGAGACATTACTTTGCCAACAAAGGTCCATCTAATCAAAGCTATGGTTTTCCCAGTTGTCATGTATGGGTGTGAGAGTTGGACTATGAAGAAAGCGCTGAAGAATTGATGCATTTGAAACGTGGTGTTGGAGAAGACTCTTGAGAGTCTATTGAACTGCAAGGAGATCAAACCAGTCAATCCTAAAGGAAATCAGTCCTGAATATTCATTGGAAGGACTGATGCTGAACCTGAAGCTTCAATAATTTGGCCACCTGATGGGAAGGACTGACTCATTTGAAAAGATGCTGATGCTGGGAAAGATTGAAGGCAGGACAAGAAGGGGACAACAGAGGATAAGATGGCTGGATGGCATCCCTGACTCAATGGACATGAGTTTGAGCAAGCTCCAGGAGTTGGTGATGGATAGGAAGCCTGGCATGCTGCAGCCTATGGGGTCACAAACAGTCAGATATGACTGAGTGACTGAACTGAACTGAAGAGCTGGACAGCTCATGTTTCAATTCTAGATCTGTGAGTTTGAACAAGTGACTTAAACGTAGCCTCTTTTGTAGCCTAGGAAACTAAGTAACAGTAAAGTAAGATAATACCCATCACATTTTAGGAGTACTAAGTGGAATAAACGAGCCTGCACATTGAAGACTCATGAGCAGTGTCCAGTACACTACTATAAGTATCCGCAGATGTTGGCACCTTACCGTTAAAGGAAGCATGCTCTTTAGGGGAAACTACAGAGATGTAATATTTCTTTCATCTAATTATTTTAACATATAAATCTTACATATTTTATACTAGGTCCCTGGGCAGATGGAGTTTTAACTGTTCACAGTGTAAGACAGTGTGAATGAGACTACTGCCAATTCAGTCAGAGTGTCAATCTGCTGACAGTAACTGTTTCCCTTTGACATTTCTCAAAACCAGGACACCATCTTAAATGTTCCAAGTGTGAGAAAGAACTCCTCAAAGAGAGTCTAAGATTTAAAAAATGGATCTGCATCTGGAATCACTTCTGTGAACATCACATTTTATGATACAAATATCTCCTGGGATCTCTGCGTCACCAACTCTTTTAAAAATAATGGAACTCCATAATGGAGAAAACATTGTTCTATAAAACATAAAACTTGCCTGTCAAAAAAAAGGGAGAAAAAAGAAATGGGTGAAAGATTTAATAACTGAGTCCTATGACTAGACACAAATATTCAGCCTTTGAGGGATATTACGCTTGATTTAAGTGGGTTGATAAGGGTACTGCCAGAGGTCAAATGACCAGATGACCACAGGAAAACTCTGTTATCAAATCAGATAGAGTTTGTGAGAGGCAAGCTCTTTTATGCCTAGCTCTTAGGACACTGGTTCAGCCAGAAACTGCCAACATCAGCTTATGTGGTAAATATAAAAATCATTAAAATTATAAAAATTTTAATGATAAATTATATAAAAATATAAAATTATAATTTTATAAATTATAAAAATTGTTATTTAAAAAGTACCATGAGAACTGAAGATAACCATTTGATAGAATCTCCTGCCAAATCGTTGTGAATAAAATCAGTCTATCAACCTTCAGTCTTTACCAAGGATATATATTTCAACACAGTCTTCTCTTCTCAGTTCAGCTCAATTCACTCAGTCATGTCCAACTCCTTGTGATCCCATGGACTGCAGCACACCAGGCTTCCCTGTGCATCACCATCTTCCAGAGCTTGCTCAAACTCATGTCCATTGAGTCAGTGATGCTATTTAACTATCTCATCCTCTGTTGTCCCAGATTTACTACCCACATTTATAAAGGATTTTCTAATGAAATAAAGAATAAGAGAGAAAGCAGTAAGGGAGAGATATAGAGAGACAGAATGAATGTGTCCCTCCCTAAAAACCAAAATCTTATGACTTATTCTGCAGTCAGGTCAGTGGCTGTAGGTGATGCTTGATGACCTTTCAGATGAATCCTGTGTAAATACATTGTGATAATTTCGTAGATGGATGTCAGAATATCAAAACTACTGTTTAAAATTTCTTACTGCTGGGCAATGGCCATTCTGACTCTGGCCTTTAAACAAGCCTGCCCCATCTACAAACCACAGTAGGCTGCATTTGCCAGCCAGGCCACCTGACCACTGTTGTATGCACTGCTTCTTTTTGACCTGTGTTACACTGAGGTCATATCCCAAAACTCTAAAGTTCTGGTCTTCTGATGCATGGCCATTCAAGAATATCCCCTTTTCTTCTAATAACATATTCTCTATTTGTACTCTGCCTCTATGGGCTTATGGTTCATATGCAATTTTTCTGATGCTTGGACTTCATTTTTTTCCTTTATATTTTAGGTGAGTCTAATCCTTTGACTTTCAGTTTTCATTTTAATTTAGTATATATCCCTGCTGTGTCCCAGCCCACAAAAATCCAATATCCAAAGGGTGGTTAGGCTGGTCTGGACCCTTTAAAGAGAGGAATTTAAAAAATGGGCCACTATTCAGACAGACATCTAGAAAATCCTGTCTTGTACAAATATAAGCAATAATAAATTGGACCTTGACAGAGTTTTAGAAATGAGGGATAGAATAGAAACAGTCTGTTTAGTGCTCCCTCCTTTCATTTATTTGATTGTCTAGTTTACTGATCGAGTTGAAGTAATTGCAGTCAGATAACAAGACCTTTATCACAGCACAATGACATAGGAATAGAGAGGTTTATTCGGACCAGTGTTAATATTTAGACATCAGAAACATGAAATATTTACCTAAATTACTGAGAATTAACCATAGATGTAACATAGTTTACCTAAGTCAAAACAAAAAGACAAACTGATATCTGAAAACAACATTTTAGATAATATATTGGAAATGCTGGGGTTTAAACTCTGATGATGATGCTAAAAAAGACTTTAGTTGAAGGCCATGGAAATGTACTTACCGAAGGTAATGTCTGAAGAAATCAGACTGCTTTTTGGAACCCTTACTGAGGACATTAATAAAGAGTTTTACTAATGAGAAGTGACTGCTCTGTGGTTAATCATGTTAAAGAAATGTTCCACATAATCACTGTGAAATTTAATGTTGGTAAATAAGCTGCTTAATATTTATTTAAATAATTTTGTAAATGAAGAGGAATAAGAAATCAGACATTGTGTCATGATGAAAAGATTTGCTCTGAGAAGCCTTTTATCTAAAGCATGCTCAAACCAGAAGATTGCTCTTTATTTTTTTCCTTTTTTCCTTACAAGATATCTTTGTTTCACATGCTGTCCAAAGCCATTTAAATGCTTGTAGTAAAACTTTTCAGTTATTCTGTGTACAGGTCATAATATTCAGGCCAAGGGGTTATTATAGGGAAGAGAGATAACAAGTTTTCCCAAGTGGGGATTTAAGTGATACCTAACAGTATGGACCATCTGGTAAATACCACGGAAAACAAATTGCTTTTCATAAGCATTTTTATTATCACTACACCATGTTGATTTTGGTAGACAAACTATTCCTTAAGGAGTTTTGTTCAGATGAAGAACAGAGGGCAGATTCTCTGTCCTTCTTCTGCATCTCAAGACTCCAAAATGTCTTTGTTTTTCAGTCTGTCAGGGCCACAGTGGTTGGAAATATTTAGTTGCCTTCTCTCAAAAATCCAGGAGACATTTAGGAATAGATTAAAAGGTATTGGTTGAGCACCTACTGTGTGATCTGATGTTATGAGACAGACACAGAACTATACGAAATTGTCTTATGGACTCTCAGTAATATAAATTTACACCCGTGAGTGTTCTATATCTTCATGAAAGCACACAGGTGTATACATTTGTCAAAATCAACAAATTATGCTTAAGACTGTACATTTCATTGCATTGAACTTTTACTTTACAAGAAGAACACTGTACATAAATATTGCAGCCTATTCGCCACTACGCACACTTGCATATTGAAATATTTGGGGTGAAGGGTACTGATGTCTGCAATTTACTTAGAAATATGTGAAAAATAGGATGGATTGATTGATGGAGAGGGAGATGAAAAAGTAAAAGCAGCAAAATATTAAATTTAGGTAGTGGTATATGGGTATGCAGTATAGAAGCCATTTTTACAGTGTTTGAAATGGTATACTTATTTCATGAAGCAATCAGTAAATCAATTAAAAGCTATTGATGTAGTACTAACTAGGAGTTAAGAAAGTGATGGGGCAAAGAAGGGAAAAAAAAGGAAGGATGTGGACAGAAGGAAGCTAGCAAGGTACAGTATAATTGTATTAGATATTTATGGCTGCAAAACAATTTCTGTAAAACTTGCTGGTTTAAAGCATGACACGTTTACTGTTTCTGTGTTAGGAATGGCTTAACTGGGTGGTTCCGGCCCAGGGTCTTTTATGAGGTTGCAGTCAGGATTTGTTCAGGGATGCAGTCATTTGAATTTTGCCTGGGGCCAGGGAATCTACTTCCAAAGTGACTCACCTCACATGGCTGATGGCAGGAGGTCTCAGTTTCTCATGGAACAGATCTCTCCATTTGGTGCTGGAGTGTCCTCACCACGTGGTAGCTGTCTGCCCCCGCAGAGTTAGTGATCCAAGACGGACAACGGAAAGAGGATGGTGTGCCTTTTATAACCGAGTTACACATCATCACTTATGTACTGGAATCACTAAATCCAGCCCACACTGAAAAAGAGGAGAATTAAGGTCCACCTTCTGTGGGGAAGAATTCTATGTCGAAAAATTTGTCTGCATGTTTTAAAACCATTGTACAAGCTTAGGTGGGATTTTAATAGAATGGCTTGCTTTCACAGGCAAGTGGTTAAGGAGGCCTCAGTCCCAGGGGTGCTGAGAACCATGTCTGAAGAAATAATACCACAGAATAAGGCAAAACAACAGCAAAGGCAAGGATTTGATCTCTGTGAAGGCTTGCAGGAAGGTAAGGCTGCTGCTGCTGCTGCTGCTAAGTCACTTCAGTCGTGTCCGACTCTGTGTGACCCCATAGACGGCAGCCCACCAGGCTCCCCCGTCCTTAGGATTCTCCAGGCAAGAACCCTGGAGTGGGTTGCCATTTCCTTCTCCAGTGCATGAGAGTGAAAAGTGAAAGGGAAGTCGCTCAGTCATGTCTGACCCTCAGCGACCCCATGGACTGCAGCCTACCAGGCTCCTCCATCCATGGGATTTTCCAGGCAAGAGTACTGGAGTGGGGTGCCATTGCCTTCTCCAAGCTCAGCATCCTTATTATAGCAAAACCAACCTCATCTAGATGTCTATAGAGTTACTACTGGGGCCTATGGAGTCAGGACTGAATGAGACAGTGAACAAGGCTAGCCTTGGTATGTTTGTTTGTTTCTTTTTCTTTTTTTTTTTTTTAACTGAGGTAAAATTCAAATTGCATTTAAAAAGTCAGCATTTTAACCATTTTGAAGTTGATAGCTCTGTGGCTTTTAATATATTCACAATATTTTAAATTCATCACCACTACTGTGAAGTTCCAGGCTCCTCCATCCATGGGATTTTCCAGGCAAGAGTACTGGAGTGGGGTGCCATTGCCTTCTCCGACTAATGCACTAGCAATGTAAATATATTTCTTCAGTGGATATAACTTGCATGTGTTCAAATTTTTATTTCAAAACAAATCATTAAAGCTCTTCCTGTACAAACTCAATAATTAAAATTAAAATTTAACTGTTTAGACTCCTGTTACTATTTTTCCTGATGACCTATCTAGGTAGCATCCAACCTCCCATAGAGAAAAGCAAGAAGTAATAGTTTCATTTTCAATTCCACCAACCTACCACTCTGGTTTTGTCTCCACTCCACAGTAAAATTGCCAGACTTTAACCAGTTTTCAAAATCAAACCTTTAGAAGAATTTCAGTGCCTAGAAAGAAGCCTTATCTGCTACCTTCCAGATTCCATTTCTGGAAAAAAGTGTTTGTATATCATTAGAGTTCCAATGATCTGCTGGATATAAATAGCCAATTCTAGGTGTCAATGATCATTTTCATCAAGTGAATGTTAGTAATATAGTACATATTTCAGGTGTTTCCAAGGCAAACCATTCAATATCATGGTAATCCAAGTCCATGCCCCAGCCACTACTGCTGAAGAAGCTAAAGTTGAACAGTTCTGTGAAGACCTACAAGACCTTCTAGAACTAACACCAAAAAAAGATGTTCTTTTTATCATGCTGCTGCTGCTGCTAAGTTGCTTCAGTCGTGTCCAACTCTGTGCAACTCCATAGAACGCAGCCCACCAGGCTCCCCCATCCCTGGGATTCTCCAGGCAAGAACACTGGAGTGGGTTGCCATTTCCTTCTCCAATGCAGGAAAGTGAAAAGTGAAGGGAAGTAGCTCAATCGTGTGCGACTCTTAGCAACTCCATGGACTGCAGCCCACCAGGCTCCTCTGTCCATGGGATTGTCCAGGCCAGAGTTCTTTTTATCATAGGGGGCTAGAATACAAAAGTAGGAAGTCAAGAAATACCTGGTGTAATGGGAAAGTTTGGCCTTGGAGTACAAAATGAAGCAGGGCAAAGGCTAACAGACTTTTGCAAAGAGAACACACTGGTCATAGCAAACACCCTCTTCCAACAACACAAAAGATGATTCTACACATGGATATCACCAGATGGTCACTACCGAAATCAGACTGACTATATTCTTCGCAGCTGAAGATAGAGAAGTTCTATACAGTTAGCAAAAACAAGACTGGGAGCTGACTATGGCCCAGATCATGAACTCTTTATTGCCAAATTCAGACTTAAATTGCAGTAAGTGGACAAAACCACTAGACCATTCAGGCATGACCTAAATCAAATCCCTTAACGATATACAGTGAAAGTGACAAATAGATTCAAGGATTAGATCTGATAGACAGAGTGTCTGATGAACTATGGACAGAGGTTCATGGCATTGTACAGGAGGCAGTGATCAAGACCATCCCCAAGAAAAAGAAATGCAAAAAGGCAAAATGGTTGTCTGAGGAGCCCTTAAAAATAGCTGAGTTAAAAGAAGAGAAGTGAAAGGCAAAGGAGAAAAAGAAAGATATATCCATCTGGATACAGAGTTTCAGAGAATAGCAGGGAGAGATAAGAAAGCCTTTCTCAGTGATCAATGCAAAGAAATAGAGGAAAACAACAGAATGGGAAAGAGTAGAGATCTCTTCAAGAAAATTAGAGATACCAAGGGAACATTTCATGCAAAAATGGGCTCAATAAAGGACAGAAATGGTATGGACCTAACATAAGCAGAAGATATTAAGAAGACATGGCAAGGAAGAATACACAGAAGAACCATATAAAAAAGATCTTCATGACCCAGACAACCATGATGGTGTGATCACTTGCCTAGAGCCAGACATCCTGGAATGTGAAGTCAAGTGGGTCTTAGGAACATCACTACAAACAAAGCTAGTGGAGGTGATGGAATTCCAGCTGAGCTATTTCAAATCCTGAAAGTGCTGAACTCAATATGCCAGCAAATGTGAAACACTCAGTAGTGGCCACAGGACTGGAAAAGGTCAGTTTTCATTCCAATCCCAAAGAAAGGCAATGCCAAGAAATGTTCAAACTACCACACAATTGCACTCCTCGGGCAGAAGAGCCCGGTAGGCTGCAGTCCATGGGGTCACGAAGATTCAGACACAACTGAGTGACTTCACTTTCCCTTTTCACTTTCATGCATTGGAAAAGGAAATGGCAACCCACTCCAGTGTTCTTGCCTGGAGAATCCGAGGGATGGCGGAGACTGGTGGGCTGCCATTTATGGGGTCGCACAGAGTCGGACACGACTGAAGCGACTTAGCAGCAGCAGCAGCAGCACATGCTAGCAAAGTAATGTTCAAAATTCTTCAAGCAAGGCTTCAACAGAACATGAACTGTGAAGTTCCAGATGTTCAAGGTGGATTTAGAAAAGGCAGAGGAACCAGAGATCAAATTGCCAACATCTGTTGGATCATCGAAAAAGCAAGAGAGTTCCAGAAAAACCTCTATTTCTGCCTTATTGACTATGCCAAAGTCTTTGACTGTGTGAATCACAATAAACTGTGGAAAATTCTGAAAGATATGGGAATACCAGACCACCTGACCTGCCTCCTGAGAAACCTGTATGCAGGTCAAGAAGCAACAGTTAGAAGTGGACATGGAACAACAGACTGGCTCCAAATTGGGAAAGGATTACATCAAGGCTGTATATTGTCACCTTGCTTATTTAACATATATGCAGAGTTCATTATGCAAAATGCCAGGCTGGATGAAGCAAAGCTGGAATCAAGATTGCTGGGAGAAATATCAATAACGTCAGATACACAGATGACACCACCATTATGGCAGGAAGTGAGGAGAAACTAAGGAGCCTCTTGATGAAAATGAAACAGGAGAGTGAAAAAGCTGGCTTAAAACTCAACATTCAAAAAACCAAGATCATGGCATCCTGTCCCATCACTTCATGGCAAATAGATGGGGAGACAGTGGAAACAGTGACAGACTTTATATTTTTGGGCTTCAAAATCACTGCTGTTGGTGACTGCAGCCATGAAATTAAAAGACACATTCTCCTTCGAAGGAAAGTTATGATAAACCTAGACAGCATATTAAAAAGTAGAGACATTATTTTCCCAACAAAGGTCCGTCTAGTCAAAGCTATGGTTTTTTCAGTAGTCATGTATGGTTGTGAGAATTGGACCATAAAGAAAGCTGAGTGCCAAAGAAATGATATTTTTGAAGTACGGTGTTGGAGAAGAGTCTTGAGAGTCCCTTGTACTGCAAGGAGATCAAGCCAGTCAATCCTAAAGGAAATCAGTCCTGAATATTCATTGGAATGACTGATGCTGAAGCTGAAACTCTAATACTTTGGCCACCTAATGTGAACAAATGACTCACTGGAAAAGATCCAGGTGCTAGGAAAGATTGAAGGCAGGAGAAGGGGATGACAGAGGATGAGATGGTTGGATGGTATCACTGATTAGATGGACACAAGTTTGACAAAGCTCCAAGAGTTGGTGATGGACAGGGAACCCTGGCATGCTGCAGTCGATGGGGTCGCAAAGAGTTGGACATGACTGAGAGACTGAACTGACTGAGTGACATAGTTCAGGATTTATCTGCATCTTCCAAAATCAACTGTAACACACACACACATACACACAAGAATAAAAGTGCTGATATAAAAAGTGCATTTTGTTGTTTTATCTGAAAAGAACAGCAGTGAAAGCAAGGCCATGATGGTCTATTGACTGAGCTGAGCTGGGACTTACTTTCCAGGAGATCATCTCTGGAATGAAAGTGTATTTCTAGTTTGTATTAGTCTGGCCATACCTCTCATTCCCTGAACTTGTTTTTCCTTAACCCAAAGAATGACCTAAATTCCCTTTTCTTTTACTTTCTACCTCTTGCCTGTTTCCCCTAATCCATGTAAACCACTGTAAAATTAGATTACTAGATTTCTTGTTTTGCCCTTTAAAATGTTTAATTACTCTAATGCATATATATTCCAGAACAATGGAATACAAGCATATATATTCCAAACTCTCACTAAATGCCTTGTAACTTATACTTCTGACTCAATCTGAAGATTCAAATTGATTAATGGCAATGCAGACCTCTGCAACACAAGTAAATAAACATACTAAGGATGTTGAGATACATGGAATATAGACACAGCCCCCTCCTCAAATGGGTAAAGAGACTGATGATGGTTTTTTGGCACTCTCTCTTATTCTAATTTTCAACTTGTAAGGATGCTCACCTAATCTTCCATGGCTACTGCCCAACTTGGACTTCCTTTCTCACATAATCTAGGCCATTTATAGTTACTACGAAAATGTAATTCATGTTACTCTTCTTTGTCCCATAGTGACATCCAGGATATAAAGCTAAGGTATTATGGATAATAATGGATTATATTTTGACACTGCCAGATGCCAACTGGCACAGTCTTTTGGAGATGATGTCTTAACCTGAACAATGGAATACAACAATTGGGATTTCAGTTGCTGACTCATCAACAGAAAAACTATTTGGGATAAGAATGGCTTTTAGTTATCTTTAAATCAAACCAACTAAGAAATTGCCTATTATGGGGAGTCCACTGAAAATATGATTTCTAAAGATGCTGAATGAAGAATCTAGAAAGTCCAAAATACAAATGAGAAGAGATATTATAATATTAATATCAGCTTTAAGTGAGCATTTTATCATTTAAGGCAGTTATTTTTATTCCCATTAACCAGTATTAAAAATGCTGGTTCCTAGAGTCATTCATAAGAACATGAATCTGTGAAGCATGACTTCTGATTGATAGTGGGAACGAGGAAGGCCTCCAAATACAGCTTCCATGGAAAAAAAACAAGAGGAGCAATTCAACCAGATTTCTATGTGAAATGGACAAATTATCCTCCAAGATAAAAAATAAACGTGAGATTAGATATCAAAGAAATTCCTGACTGTAAGGAGAAGAAATATATGAAACAGATTTGTTTGTGGAGTTGCTCTCATGTTGGGCTAAGTGAAAGAAGTTGTTCATCTTAAGTTTAAATTTTTAATTTTTTTAGTGAGTAGAAATGAGCTCATCTGAATAGCATTTCCTCTTTTCTACTTTGCCTAAGCTATTCTTCTAAACTATAATATTTAGCGATGTCAATTCCCAGAGATTCTCATATTTCTGTCTTAGTACTGCTCATGAAATAAACAAAATTCTTACAGAATCTTAGATTTATGTGATTCATAAAAATATGGTATAGGAAAGAACCCCAGCACCGGGAGCCCAAGGGTCTGCCCAGCTCTTCTGCTGGCTGATAGTGACTTCCCAGCACCCAGGCTTTCTCAACAGTGAAACAAGTGGGATGGAATGAACTACTACTTCTTAGTTATCTTCCAATGGGAGAATCTGACTTTGTTATGTAAAAGTAGCCTGATCAAAAATAACAATCTTAATAGCCATGAGTCATGCATGGAGTCACTTTTCAACAACTTTGAAAATCTTGTGTCTTGAAGAAAACCTTGGAAATCATAGAACCTTGTCTCCATCTCCAGTCAGAACCACATCATAATCATTCCAATATGTTCTTCCAGGCTGTTAAAGGTTTTCCCCAGGAGGCAAAGTTCACAACTTCTTCTGTATCCTTAATGCAGAAGTTCTTCCTTATGTCTGCTCTGAGCTTACTGGCAGAATTTTTAACTAATTTTCATTTATTTAAGACTTAGCAGAGAGGGAGCACAACTGGGGCAGACCATTCAAGTGCTATCTGTTATTAATCTGAGCCATGGTAAATTTGTTTGTACTAGAGTTTCTGTGGTCTTACTTCGCATTCCAATGAAATGATAGAACCTGATCCCCTGATGGAATGTTCTCTTTCAGGTCTAAAATGACTGGGTGATAAAGCATTACAGGCTGGCAGGAATACTGAGCAGTTCTTGATAGTGAACACAGGGAAAGGCATTGTTTCTCTTGCTGATCAGTCTCCTAGTAGTCTGGTGCACAATGGATCCTGACCTGTGCTCTCAGAAACCCCAAATTTAGAAATATTAAGGGAATTCTTCTAAAATGAATTATAGGTTCAAGAATTCATATTCAAAATATATGGCAACAGGGGAATCTTTCTAGTAGTACACAGTGCTTCAAAGAAATAGGGGAAATTGATGGACAAAAGCCTAATGATACTGTCTAGTCCGACTTCCTGCTTTCTATGGCGAGCTCTTATGATGCCCATTAAGGGCATTTATGATGACCAGGTAGGTAACACAGAACAGTAATCTTACCAAAAATGGATGCAATGCTAACAATATAAGCTGTTTAAGAAGGAACCCTTTCTCTGTTCACCTGAAACTACCACAACATTGTTAATTGGCTCTAGTGCAATACAAAATAAAAAGCTTAAAGTTAAAAAAAAAAAAAGGAACCCTATAGGATTTTTAAAAGAAAAAGAAAGCTGGTTTACTTTGCTGACTCTCAAAAGGAAACCAGAAAGAGCTCCACTGTTCACTTCTCCCCTCCTTTTAGTTGTGTGGGTGTCCTATGAGAGCACTGGAGGAGGAAGTAGTGGGATTCCCTGAAGATGGGCTTTCCCAGCCTCCTCTAGAGCCGTCCAGGTTTGTGAATCAATGCCAGGGGTGGGCCAGGCAAGGCTTTCCCTTCACCCACACAGGCCATGATTAAGAAGGCCTCCATCTGTCAACAGACACTTTCAGCTGCATTTCCAGACCAGCTTCCTCCCAACTGACTCACTTGGTGATGCCACAATCTGATGTTTATGACCTAACAGTTGATCACCATGGAAGTAGCACAAACCTTAAACTGTTGAGGAGCAAAACCAGAGTTGAGGTGCTGGAGAGTTTAGGAAAAGAAAAAAAGAAGACCCTTATTCCTGGAGACCACAGGTCAAGACTGAACAACCCATGCCTCATGCGGGCACTTCCACCGGTTGCTAAAACTGATGTTTGGATGCCTGCGTGCCTATTGGAGAACCCAAATAAGGATTTAGGGTAACCAAGTACAAACAGACGCCATGGTATTTAGAAATGAAGGGCAAAAAGTCAAAGGGAAAAATGTGTATGTAGCTATTTAATGAGGTTTGGATGACAAGTTCTCTTTCCTTACCTTTTTGCCAGCATGTGGCAATGGTTTTTATAAGAGAAAGCATGCTGAATGCCAAGGAAAGACTAAGATCCTCTAAAACTCAACCTTACAAATATCCCTAATGGTATATTCACAAAGTGGGAGTGTCAGGATAAACTTTCTGGTTGTTCCATGCCCTGTGATGAAAATAAAAGCTAAAATGAAAAAGCCAATGGAACAAAATGCTGCTTTTTAGTAAAAATGATCATATCAAATGCTGTGAATGGAGGAGTCTTGACACAGATGTCAGAAGAAGATGAGGATTGTGGCGTGGTCAAGGTGAAGTGAGTCTGACTTCCTGGCTTGCCCTCCCCAGACTAATATTCAGAAAGGGCTGCCCTTCCCCAGCCCTAAGCAGCCTTGTAGGAACAGTGTCTTCCAGTAGTGCTGCGGCTTACAAGTGATGCAAGAGTCTTTTTATAACTGCTGAGGTTTAATTTGAAAGGAAGCTCAGAATCAGCGGTAAAGGGAGGGGAACGATGTGAACTACAGACCATCTGAAATGGGAAAAATCATAAATACCAGAGTGTCTGATTATTTGAGCGTCTCTTGAAGCCGAATAATGAACCTTCTTCATGTTCTGCCTTTCTGGACTTGGCTCCCTCTGACAAATTTGCAGGCATCAGGGTCTGTCTGGAATTCATTCCAAGTTGGAGGGATATTTTTTCCCTTGACATTTTGCAGCTGAGACAGCCCCGAGCAGGAAGCTGAGGAGCGTAACATTACCAAATATGTCCTTTCTCCTGCCCTTAATATTTTATTTCCACAGGAAAAGAAGGCAGATGCTGGCCAATGAGACCTGGCCAATAAGAATGTCGCAAGGGCAGGCGGCCTCTACTGGCAGTGGAGAAATTGATCAGATGCCATTTTTCACACACAGAAAAGAAACTATTCTAGGTACCACTGGTTGAAATTTGTGCTACGCTGGAGGAAGAAGTCTGACAGTTTCCTACCAGTTATTTCAGGGGATTTATTTATCACTACGCTGGTCTCGTTTCCTCAAGCACGCCTTCGTTAAGAAAGCAGTCAGTGTGGAGTCGAGGAAAGGGTGTAGGAATGGGAGTCAGGAGAAAGCTGGCCTCAGTCGCCTGCTTACATGCTCATGTCTCTGACCAGATCATCCCACCTCTGGGGGGTTCACATGTTTTATATGTAAAATGAAGGTCTAGATGCAATGTCTTGGATTCCTTCTGGGTTCCTAAAACTAAAGACTCCAAGCTAGTTTGATCACATGCCTTGATCACTAAAGTCAACTGGAATATCTATCCAGACATGCACATGTGTATGTACATGTGATGCTTTATGTATTATATAAAATATAAATTAAAAAGGAGATACATGTAAATTCTAATATTTTCTCTCCAAACTGTAATTGTTTATCTTAAATACAGCCGAGGCAAGCTCATTCCTTTTTGAAAATCGCTGCTTTAAGGTATAATTTCAAGTCTACTTTTGTGATGGGTGTAAGATATTAGCCCTAAATTGTCATTTCTGTACCCACTAGGGAAGAGCATAAGTCTTTCAAGTGTCTGCAGATTGCATACCTTTTGATTGCATATTTAAAATGTGAGACAACTTTTTTAATATACTACCTCCTTAGTTTCCTGTTATAACAATTTTTTAAAAAAAAATTAGTTACAGAGAATTTCTTTACTGAGGGAAATCACAGAGGAAGCTAGTTATAAACAGCAACTGACTTTTCGTCTCGAGTCAGGGAAATGTTTGGGAGCAGCAGAGCATGGGAAGGTCTGGAGCATCTATGCCTCGTCCAAGGACGGAAGCCGCCTTTCAGCTCCAGTGGGCTGTCGTCATGCAAGACTGCAGGCCACTTGCTGCCATGTGATTTCTCAAGAGGATCAAGAGACCTAGATTTTAATGTGAAATTAAGTTAATTTCTCAAATGAACACTGCTCAAGATTTTAGAGCCAAGCATACAATGATGAGCCACACCCAGCTAATAGGAGGCCATTGGCTATTTCTGAGCTCATATTCAGCTCATTTAGCTTTGTCATTTTTTGTGAGAGCATTGGGATTTTGCAATCAGACACCCAGGCTCTTGGCAGGGTGATTATGGATGTGTAAGACTGAAAAACATGAGATGTCATTGCATTGAGATCATAATGTTTTGCTCTCACCAAATTTTCTAAAAGAGCCACTTCTTGAATTCTCTTAAGGTAGTACCATTAGACCAGTGATCTTTATTGTTTCATCATTAAAATAAGGAAAATATTGTATTATATTTGCTGGATCTGTCACTTTTCTATATGGAAATCTCATAGAAAAAGATACTCTTTTAAACAAATTTTGATGTCTTCCTAGATTGGCAAGCTTTTTCAAAGATATTTTCCAGTAAATACTTAAGCATTGTGGGCTCTATGGTCTCTGGTGCAACTCTTGAACTCTGTGCGGCTGCACAAAAGCAGCTGCAAGCAATACAGATGAATGAGCCTAGCTGATTTCCAATAACACTTTATTTATACAAACGAGCTGTAGGCCATATTTGGCCCATGGGCTATAGTTTAATGTAGTTATGGCATTAAATCATAACATTGTCTTCAAAGGGGTAATCTGTGTTTGATTCGATTCTATCTTCAGTCCACATAATCCTGGCCCAGAAGAAGTACTCCATGAACATTTGCTCAAATAAATGGAAGGTTGTGGAACTTAGCCATTTATATCAATAATAGTCAACTTCCCATTTGGGTGACTGAAGATCCATAGTAGAGGTTATAGGTATGTTCACCCTGAGGCTTACATCATATATACGTTCCCTCAGAGAGCCTGTGGTTAATCCAAATGTTCTGAACAAGGGAAGGGGTTGCTCAACCAGTGACCTTAGGCAATGCTTAGACCCCACCCTTAGACTGATGGGCCAGAGAACAAGAACCACGAGAAGATTCTCATTGTTTCACATACAGGCTTCTTCCAAAACCTTCCTTAACTCTTTCAGTAACTTAAATGTCCAAAAAAGCAAAATGGCTGTCTGGGGAGGCCTTACAAATAGCTGTGAAAAGAAGAGAGGCAAAAAGCAAAGGAGA
>SJYT01048286.1:393273-454146 GCA_006410635.1 Cephalophus harveyi | reverse complement strand
AAAGTCCAGTACTTTGGCCACCTCATGCGAAGAGTTGACTCATTGGAAAAGACTCTGATGCTGGGAGGGATTGGGGGCAGGAGGAGAAGGGGACGACCGAGGATGAGATGGCTGGATGGCATCACTGACTCGATGGATGTGAGTCTGAGTGATCTCCGAGAGATGGTGATGAACAGGGAGGCCTGGCGTGCTGCGATTCATGGGGTCGCAAAGAGTCGGACACGACTGAGCGACTGAACTGAACTGAACTGAAAATGTCCAAACGCCAAGCATCTATTGTTTTCTTATGCAGTAGTGCAGGGTATGTACACACACTGAAACATTTCCCCAAAACATTTCTCTCCTGCTATGAAAAGTTCACTGGGGTAGTTTTGTCTTTGCTTATGTATTATTTATTTCTAGTGCTGGTGACAACTCTCTAAATTGATTTTATTACTCACCAGGTATGGCATTTGATTTGACTATCAAGGAAATAGACTCAGTACTTCTCCTAACAGGATTTGCAAGCTAACTGAAGAGATAAGACAGGCATATACCAACATGTATGGAAGAGGCTGCCAAGAGACAAGGTATAGCATGGTGGCATTTGGGTTTCTTCAGTGGTAGGAGCTGGAGTTTTGAAATCACAGATGAGTGGGATTACTGGTTGGGGCTGGAGCCCTGACACATAGAAAATCTGCTTGCAAGGGAGGAGGGGGATGGAGTGGGAAAATGTATAAATCGGGATAAGGCCCCACTTTAGGAACATAAATAAATATTCCAAGTAAAAAAGTCACACAAGACATTTCCATTCCCAGGGTGAAGGAGAAACTGAATAAAAATTGCTCAAGGATTTGTTGACTAGAACTATGTAAGAGAGGATTAAAGAGGAATGAAATGTCCTCATTGGGTTCATTTACAAATGGAACTATCAGAAGGAATAGTCTGGAGATGAATATGATTTTTTTAAGTGAAGGTAACTCTTTAGAAGAAAAAGGAGATAAAATTTGAATATTGATGAAGTCAATCTAGACATGCAGTTATCAAAAAAAATTGTTAAGTGAATTTTGCTTAAGATTTTTAAGTTACAAAAATATAGATGCAGTGTCCTTTTGCTGAAGGACCTTAGTTTGCCACATCTTGAATGGTTTGGGGTAGATAATGGGGAAAATAACCATTCTAGAGGCTTTAGGTAGTCAAATAGTTATGCAGATTAATTAGCTTTGATAGCCACATTCAAGTTGTGGGTAAAAACACATTGATTGGAGGAGTGAAAGGGGCATGAAATGGAAGGGGTAGAATTGGCAGAAAGGGCTCAGTATTGGTGACAACCACACTAAAAGTAGCCACACGAATTTTCATCAACATAAAGAAATTAGAAAGCAGAGAACCCTTGTAGAAAAGTCCTGGAAGTGA
Source organism: Cephalophus harveyi (assembly GCA_006410635.1). Lineage (NCBI taxonomy): Eukaryota > Metazoa > Chordata > Mammalia > Artiodactyla > Bovidae > Cephalophus > Cephalophus harveyi. Next base: position 452,751 of record SJYT01048286.1, on the reverse strand, counting down.
GAACCAAGCCAAGGTGGAAAAAAAGAAATAGAAATGCCCATGAAATAGCTTGGGATGGATAAATTAATGCTCAAGGAAGACATATATATTTGAGAATCAAAAAGCTAAGGAATGTGCAAAATGGCTTAAGAAGGGAGACAGAACACAGAGAAAATAAGAGGCTTAGTATTGAAACCCAGAAGAGGAGGAAATAACATTATTACTGATTTTCTTTATTATATATGACTCCAGTTTTATGGAGAAAATATCAGACAGCAACACATATCTTATTTGAAGATAATTTTCACCTTGACAATTCAATAATGGAATTTTCAGTCAAAAAAAAAAAAAAAAAAAGAACAAATAAAAAATGGAAAACAATAACCAAGGAAAGCTGATGGCATTCTCTATTACACAGAAGATGGCATCATGGAAGTCAGTAGTCTGGTTTAGGGAGCATGTTTGGAATTATGGACCAATGATGTAAACTTCTGCCAAACTTTTCTTAAAATACAATTAATTTTAAACCTTCTTTGAAAAATCTTGGGTGTTATGAGTACACTGAATGCTGCTAAGTCCACCAGAAACCAAGTCTTGGTGATTTCATTAGCATATTGTGTTTCAAGAAACACTTTTGGAAAGAACCATGCCTACTTTTAAAGCCAAATGCTATATTTTCTCTTAAAGCTTAGATGCCGTTATCCAAGTGGTTTATCCTCAATTTCCAAAGCATATTGGGAATAAACACAGAATCTTTAGTGGTGATGTTCTCAAAGTTATGGTTTTAAGGGCAAAGCTTACTGAAGTTGGTTTCAAAGAGCTGTTCAAGAGTTCTTAACTCATTGGAAGAATAGGCATGAGGCTTTAAATCAAGATTAGTTGAAAGATAACTGAAAACAAAAGTCAAGCAGCATGACAGGTTCAAGTAGTTCTGGACTTGTAGGAAGAGAAGGGGCACTTAGCCTGGAACCCTGAATCTTAGGGAAATCTCTCAGTTGAGACTCATCTTGTTGGATGGCTCATTCAAGTCTGACCATCTCATTAGTAAAATGAAAAGGAGTGGTAGAAGGTATGGACTACCTCACCTTAGGTGTTGGACTCTCCCTCAATTTGGGGTCCCATCTCTGTCCTTTGCCCTTGAAACAATCACTGTATTCCCTTTGCTCTGGGCAAGTCGCTCTAATAGATGGCTTTTAGTATTGTGGAAAATTTTTTCCTGGCCACTCCATCTGCTCCAAAGATAGAGTTAACATTTTTTATTAATTCTCTCCTTTCTCATTAACTTGGTTTATTTATTGAGGTAAACTTATTATAAACATGTATATGCAATTTGGGGCTTCCCAGGTGGCTCAGTGGTAAAGAATCCACCTGGAAAGCAGGAGACACGGGTTCTATCCCTGGACTGGGAATATCCCCTTGAGAAGGAACTGACAACCCATTTACCCTACGGACAGAAGAGCCTGATGAGCTACAGTGCATAGGATCGCAGAGTCAGACATGACTTAGCAACTATTACATATCAGCAATATGTAATTTGACATTTGATTTGATTATTCCTGCACCTAATTCATAAAGCAATATTTCTAGAGTCCCACTTAATGATAGGTGGAGTTAATACAAAGTGTTGTGGATGGTAAGGAGTGACCTTTGAAATGTGATAATTTCCCTAAGCTTTTCTTTACACAGGAACTGAATTTATTCCGCACATATAGTGTATTGCAACTTTCAGCATGAAAATTTCAGCAACAAAACTCTGTGAGAGACAGAAAATAAAAATGACTGATTTTTCTAGAAAAGAAAATCTTTAGAAAGGAAGTAACATCACCAGAGTCCAAGGCAACTAAAAGTATTTCCTGAGTGGATAGAAAGATATGTTTAGCTTTAAAGGACAATACTTCCTTTCCCTCTTGAAATGTCAGTATGAGTAAACCAAGTTACCTAACTTTGGTAGCTTGGAAAGTGGTGGGTCAAGTGTGGTCAGGCTGGGGTGTAAGTGTGGTTAGGACTCAAGTTACGAGTGAAACTGGAGGTCAACCTATCATATGCCCTAATATTTAATTTTTATAAATAATGCAAATGTAAAGCAATTCAAAATATGCATATTCTCTTATCTTGATGTATGTAACTGTCATAAGGACAAAGTATAAATGTATGATTTTTATATGACTTGGAAGTTAGCAAATTATCAAAGACAAGGTATGAATTTTTATCGGACATGTCTGAGTGTCTGTTATGGTCCAGTGATACTTGGATGACTGATAAAATAGGTATAGAAATGTTAAAACATTACAAATTTTTTAATATTTCCAAATGTTCCACAGTCTCCACAGCCAACTGTTATGAATACCACATTAGTTTGTGAGTATCTCTGGAATTGTAAACTGGAAAAGGAAGAATAGCAAGAAATAATGGTTGCTCAGCACCATAGAAAACAGCACACTGTGATGAAAGAATGGATATACACTCATATTATCTGAGAGGATGGATTTGATACATTATTTAATATATTTTCTTTTACCTAAGGGCTTCTGCTTTTCAAATCCTACTGCCACTCCAAAGCACTTTCTCTCTTCAATGGTGATAGTGACCCAGATATGATCACTTTTTCTAGGACGTGGGGCACAAGGCAGGCAGAAGCATTCCCCTGGAGCCTGAACAATATCAGTCACAAGTACAGACGCTTAGGGTTACAGGGTGCTATTCAGTGCTGATACTGGATCCATGGAAAGGGCACCATGTTTCTTTATCACGCTTATTTATCACATGTCTGTAATGTGCAGGGCTTGAAGTGCAGGGCCAAAGACAGAGACCCTTTTACTTGTACGTAAAGGCAGTATTATACGAAAGTGATTTCTCAAGTGTTTTCATAGTTGTGTAAAATTCTAAAAGGTTTATGGCATGAACAAACTTCCCCAGAAGGATATTATGGGATTCCTTGGCAAGCCAGAATTTGGTAATACATTGTATTATCAAGGTGAAGAAACAGAGGTATAGATTCACTTCGAGCCAAAGAGCTTCAGCAATTATTTCTCTTCTTGTGGACCTGGTTAAATCTGTTGCAGAGGAAACCAGGTTTCTTCCAGAGCTTTGTTTTCTTATGCAAATTCCTGATCCAATTGAACCTGGCAACTTCACGTTAGGCCAGTTTTCTTGCTCTCTTGCCACTATATCTCTGTATCTTTTTACCCCCATACCCTCTCTCATCACCAGTTTAATTTCAGTTTAATTACAATCATTTTCAAATTCTGATCCATCAAAAGGCTGGTCTTCCCTAAGCATGCATTCCCCTACTTTGCCGACTAAGGTCCGTCTAGTCAAGGCTATGGTTTTTCCTGTGGTCATGTATGGATGTGAGAGTTGGACTGTGAAGAAGGCTGATCGCCGAAAAATTGATGCTTTTGAACTGTGGTGTTGGAGAAGACTCTTGAGGGTCCCTTGGACTGCAAGGAGATCCAACCAGTCCATTCTGAAGGAGATCAACCCTGGGATTTCTTTGGAAGGAATGATGCTAAAGCTGAAACTCCAGTACTTTGGCCACCTCATGCGAAGAGTTGACTCATTGGAAAAGACTCTGATGCTGGGAGGGATTGGGGGCAGGAGGAGAAGGGGACGACCGAGGATGAGATGGCTGGATGGCATCACTGACTCAATGGATGTGAGTCTGAGTGAACTCCGAGAGATGGTGATGAACAGGGAGGCCTGGCGTGCTGCGATTCATGGGGTTGCAAAGAGTCGGACACGACTGAGCGACTGAACTAACACCTTACAGGCTTTGAACAATAACTATCTGTTCTCTCCTGCTAGGTTTCCAGAAACAGGCTTTAGAGAGCTGCCACGTGTTTATCTTTCTTAACACTCCAACGAGAACCCCTCCGTGACTCACAGGCACAGAGAGCCAAAAGCCCTGAATGGTTGTTTATCCTCACCAGTTGAATGATCCTGCACGTGGCACTCACCATGGGCAAGAATAAGAGAACCTTGGGGAGGTGCGTCATGTAAATTGAAGGACAAACAAGACTGCATCAATTCGTGCTTTGCTTCACTCTTTTAAGGAAGTTCAGAGTTAAACACGAAACTCAACCCAGCTTGTCATCTTTGCCTGTCTTCATTTATGCTTAAAAGGGTGACAAAGGCTTGGGGATGGAGGTCAGAGAAACATAAAAACAGTGAGGGCTTGTCATTTTTAAGAGCTTATGACACAATATTCAGTCTTTAGAACTGACACTTTGTGGGTACAGAGCACATGACTCTTGATGGCTTGATTAGATCAACTTGCTACACAAATTAAGAAGATACGGAGAGAAAATGAAGAGTTCACTTCAGCACATGTTGAGTTAGAGTTAAAGATTATTCAGTGAGATGTCTGATGGCAATCTGAAGCTGAGAATACAGAGCTTTGGAGGACATTAATGTATGTTCTTTGAAGTTATGGTTATGGAGAATACTGCTCTGGAGAAGAGGTAAGGATGGAAAGTGCCAGTCTTATTTAGGTGAGGTGAAGGTGAGGTGAAGTCGCTCAGTCGTGTCCGACTCTTTGCGACCCCGTGGACTGTAATCTACTAGGCTTCTCTGTCCATGGGATTCTCCGGGCAAGAATACTGGAGTGGATTGCCATTTCCTTCTTCAGGGAATCTTCCCGACCCAGGGATCGAACCCGGGTCTCCCGCATTGGAGGCAGATGCTTTAACCTCTGAGCCACCAGGGAAGCCCTTCTTATTTAGGTGAGTAACGAAAAATAGGCAACGAAAGAGCCAAAGATGACATAGAGAAGAGCAGGAGATCAAGAAGAAACTGGTCTCACAGATGTCACTTTTGTTTAGAGATATCCATCACCTCTGGTCTTAAGGAGAGTAGGCTGCTCTCATCGTAGGGGTAACAATTTTATCTTGCCTTTCCTCTCAGACATCTGAAGAAGATTGGAATAGGACAGAGATAAATCATGAGGCCTGGTCTGGGAAAGCAGTCAATTACTCACTGGATGAAAATGGAGGAACTCATGGAAACAGAGACGAATCTCAAAGGTTTAATGGAACCAGGTCATGTTCACTCTTGCTCATTTTGGTTGTGCAACATGTTGTTTATCTGTTTCTTTCAAAGTAGTATGTAGAAGAATCCAAAACAAAGCCATAAAGATTAAAGCTTTTTATAATTTAAAAAATATGAATTGTAATCTATATAGTTTGCCAGTAGTACTCATAATTCTTAAATGTACTTTTCTGAGTTTGACAAGTTTATGCAGTAAATAAAAAGTGTAAATTTTTTTTCTCCTAGGAACTAATCCCCTAGTTAATAGACTCCAAAACTTCCTATTACTAAAAGAAGTAACCTGAAATTACTATTGTAATAATATTGATATGGTGAATCCTTAGTGATTTTTATTTATAGTAATCATGAATGTCTTAAAAACTGCAAGGCTCTGAACACCTTAATGCCATAGCACAAAATTTTTAAAAGTTTTGGATTGGGTTCAAATAGATTTAGGAGAATACTATTTTCCTAAACTAAACAGAAATTTATCTCCCTTGACTGTCAATCAAAAACTAAAGTCTTAAGCTTTAATGTATAAGTTAGCCATTGTAGATAGATACAACCAATCATTTTAAAGCCTAGAAAAATTCAGTATTTATTAATTACCTTACATATACATGTAAGGAAAAATAACATTGGAAATAAATGTATTTAAATACGTAAGCTTAGAGGCTATTTTCTTTGGAAGTGAAGATTATGTGTAAGGTTGTAAAGATTTCATAAGAGAGTATACATACAGTACTTGCCCCAGGGTCTGGCACATAGAACCACTCAATGAGAACTATCACTTATTATGATATCATCATTCCAGCAAAACCAATCTCATGATGTTATCATTGTTATAAACACTGTGAGGTTTTATTTTGCATTTCATTTAAGATTGGTACAGTCTAATTATTTGCTTAAAAAGAAAAGTCATGCCAGTAGTCCATTTAAGTTTACGAAATGGTAGTTGAAGTTTATCAAACAAAAAAACCTCTCCCTAAATAGTCCTAGTTTGAGAATGACTCAAGAAATGTGGAGGCTTGGGAGCACTTGTTTAAGCTGTTAGAATGACTATAGCAAAGGGCTTCCCCATCTGCACAGCTTCACCCTGGCCAAACCACTGGGCCCATCCCATCTCCTCCTGGATTAAGAGGGATCCCAGAAAGTGCCAGAGGAGCCAGGTCTACATGACAGCTCATTAACCAGCCTCATCTAGCTGTCTTTTTCCAGAGTGTGAAATAATTTATCTTCTTTTCAGGCTAATTATATTATTTCTCTTTAGGATCCCTTGTACTGCTATTAAATAACTCCATACTCCTCTCTCTCTCTCTTTTTTTTTTTGATGATCCAACAGATGTTGGCAATTTGATCTCTGGTTCCTCTGCTTTTTCTAAAACCAGCTTGAACATCTGGAGGTTCATGGTTCATGTACTATTGAAGCCTGGCTTGGGGAATTTTGAGCATTACTTTGCTAGCATATGAGATGAGTGCAATTGTGCGGTAGTTTGAGCATTCTTTTGCATTGCCTTTCTTTGGGATTGGAATGAAAACTGACCTTTTCCAGTTCTGTGGCCACTGCTAAGTTTTTCACATTTGCTGGCATATTGAGTGCAGCACTTTCACAGTATCATCTTTTAGGATTTAAAATAGCTCAACTGGAATTCCATCACCTCCACTAGCTTTGTTTGTAGTGATGCTTTCCAAGGCCCACTTGACTTCACATTCCAGGATGTCTGGCTCTAGGTAAGTGATCACACCATCGTGGTTATCTGAGTCATGAAGATCTTTTTTGTATAGTTCTGTATATTCTTGCTACCTCTTCTTAATATGTTCTGCTTCTGTTAGGCTCATACCATTTCTGTCCTTTACTGTTCCTATATTTGCATGAAATAGTCCCCTGGTATCTCTAATTTTCTTGAAGAGAGCTCTAGTCTTTCCCATTCTACTATTTTTCTCTATTTCTTTGCACTGAGCTCTGAGGAAGGCTTTCTTATCTCTCCTTGCTATTCATTGGAACTCTGCATTCAAATGGGTATAAATTTCCTTTTCTCCTTTGGCTTTAGCTTCTCTTCTTTTCTCAACTATTTGTAAGGCCTCCTCAGATAACCATTTTGCCTTTTTGCATTTCTTTTTCTTGGACATGGTCTTGATCACTGCCTCTTGTACAATGTCACAGACCTCCTTCCATAGTTCTTCAGGTACTCTGTCTATCAGATCTAATCCCTTGATTCTATTGGTCACTTCCATTGTATAATCATAGGGATTTGATTTAGGTCACACCTGAATCAGTTCAGCTCAGTTCAGTCGCTCAGTCGTGTCCAACTCTTTGCGACCCCATGAATCGCAGCATGCCAGGCCTCCCTGTTCATCACCATCTCTCGGAGTTCACTCAGACTCACGTCCATCGAGTCCGTGATGCCATCCAGCCATCTCATCCTCGGTCGTCCCCTTCTCCTCCTGCCCCCAATCCCTCCCAGCATCAGAGTCTTTTCCAATGAGTCAACTCTTTGCATGAGGTGGCCAAAGTACTGGAGTTTCAGCTTTAGCATCATTCCTTCCAAAGAAATCCCAGGGCCGATCTCCTTCAGAATGGACTGGTGGGATCTCCTTGCAGTCCAAGGGACTCTCAAGTGTCTTCCCCAACACCACAGTTCAAAAGCATCAATTCTTTGGCACTCAGCCTTCTTCACAGTCCAACTCTCACATCCATACATGACCACAGGAAAAATCATAGCCTTGACTAGACGGACCTTAGTAGGCAAAGTAATGTCTCTGCTTTTGAATATACTATCTAGGTTGGTCATAGTGGTTTTCCCTACTTTCTTCAATTTCAGTCTGAATCTGGCAATAAGGAGTTCATGATCTGAGCCACAGTCAGCTCCTGGTCTTGTTTTTGCTGACTGTAGAACTTCTCCATCTTTGGCTGCAAAGAATATAATCAATCTGATTTCACTATTGGCCATCTGGTGATGTCCATGTGTACAGTTTCTCTTGTGTTGAATCATCAAAAAAGCAAGAGAGTTCCAGAAAAACATCTATTTCTGTTTTATTGATTACACCAAAGGCTTTGACTATGTGGATCACAACAAACTGTGGAAAATTCTTCAAGAGATGGGAATACCAGTCTATCTGACCTACCTCCTGAAAAATATGCAGGTCAAAAAGTAACAGTTAGAACTGGACATGGAACAACAGACTGGTTCCAATTTGGAAAAGGAGTACATCAAAGTTGTATATTGTCACCCTGTTTATTTAACTTATATGCAGAGTATATCACGCAAAATGCCAGAATGGATGAAGTGAAGCTGGAATCAAGATTGCTAGAAAAATATCAATAGCTTCAGATATGCAGATGATACCACTCTTATGGCAGAAAGTGAAGAAGAACTAAAGAGCCTCTTGATGAAAGTGAAAGAGGAGAGTGAAAAAGTTGGCTTGAAACTCAGCATTCAGAAAACTAAGATCATGGCATCCGGTCAAATCACTTCATGGCAAATAGATGGGGAAACTATGGAAACAGTGAGAGACTTTATTTTCTTGGGCTCCAAAATCACTGCAGATGGTGACTGCAGCCATGAAATTAAAAGGCACTTGCGGCTTGGAAGAAAAGCAATGACCAACCTAGACAGCATTAAAAAGCAGAGACATTACTCTGCCAACAAAGGTCCATCTAGTCAAAGCTATGGTTTTTCCATTATTCATGTATGGATGTGAGAGTTGGGCTATAAAGAAAGTTGAACACCAAAGAACTGATGCTTTTGAACTGTGATTTTGGAGAAGACTCTTGAGAGTCCCTTGGACTGCAAGAAGATCCAATGAGTCCATCCTAAAGGAGATCAGTCCTGAATATTCATTGGAAGGATTGATGCTGAAGCTGAAACTCCAGTACTTAGGCCACCTGATGCGAAGAACTGACTCATTGGGAAAGACCCTGATGCTGGGAAAAATTGAAGGCAGGAGGAGGAGACGGCAAAGGATGAGATGGTTGGATGGAATCACTGACTCAATGGACATGAGTTTGAGTAAGCTCAGGGAGTTGGTGATGGACAGGAAAGCCTGGTGTGCTGTAGTCCATGGGGTCGCAAAGAGTCGGGCACGACTGAGTGACTAATATTCCTCTCTTTATCCTTTCCCAGTTGAATTTCAATTCTAAATGAGAATTATTTTCTGATAAAAATCTGAAAATACTGAAATGGCTTCAGAATATGCATCAACTTGGGTCACATTCTTTAATTATCGCTCTTTTTAATTTTCAGAGTTCCCCATCCCCCTGCTGCCTTGAGAGTCTATAATGAAGTTTGATAAAGGTTGAGTAATGCTTAGTGATTTATCAGTAACATTTATTGGAAGAGTCTTGGCCATGCTACCTCAGTCTTTGTGGGCCTAATGTTTCTGAATGTACATTAAATTTGGTATTCTTCTGTACTTAAGTCTAGGTTCCCTTAACTTACCCAGTATGTTTTCTCTCTTCAGTCTTATCCTTCCACAGGTTTTAGTTATGATTTATATGCTGATGCCTTCAACTATATTTTTCCAGTCTAGCCCTGCATCTAGAACACAAAGTGTACATAACCAACTATACAACTGCTCTTGGATATCCCACAGATACCTAGACCTCATCATTTCCCCCCAAAAGCCTGCTGAAGTACAGGATATATTTCTTGAAAGTTCACTGCACAAAAGACATTCTGGTGTCTTAACATGTGCCAGGTCCTGGGATAAGTATTGTACTTTACATGCATCTTCTCATTAAATTCTGACAACTCTAAATGTAACCTTTACTTCCATGACTTTTTAAAGTTTTTCATCAACCAAGTAGATGGACAAAACTGATTTCAAGTAACATGGCATCTAAAAAAATGACTAGCAATAAGGCTGAGTGCCAACATAAGTGGAAGGAAATATAAAAGATACAATCACATCAAAAGACATCTTTAAGCATCACTTTTAAAAATGTGGTTCTGATACCCCCAAGCTTCTGGAAACCCTTGTAGGAACCTGCAATATAAAAATTATTTTCATTATAATATTAATATTACTTGCTTTTTACATTGTGTTGACATACTTATAGGGCAAAAACAACAGGGTGAAAAACCTCTTACACTTCAGCGTGACTCCAAAGCAGTGACCTCAAACTATACTAATGGCAATCCTATTCTTACTGCCATACTCTTGCAGTTTATAAATAATTCAATTTTCGGTAAAATAGTGAAAAGTATTAGTGTTATTAAGTTCAACCTTTAAGTTCATTGTACTTCTGGGAAAATAGGATGGTTGTCTCGAGGGAAAGCACTTTGTGATCTTTTCAAGTTAGAGCTGAACTAACTGCTTTTCTTCACAGAGCAAAACTATAGTTATTCAAACTTGGTATTTGTCAGACATTTTCTCCAAAATGAGTTGAAGTTATCCTGTTACCTTAGAGAAAACAACTGACAGCTTTTGATACCATTGATAAAATAAGAGTGACAGTGAAAATTAGGATTTTGGTAAATTAAATCTCTCACCCTGAGTTTGACAGCTCTTCCCAACCTGTTAAAACTTATGATATTATATATATATATATATATATATATATATATGTATATTAAATCTCTCACCCTGAGTTAGGTATTTGTCAGACATTTTCTCCAAAATGAGTTGAAGTTATCCTGTTACCTTAGAGAAAACAATTGACAGCTTTTGATACCAATGATAAAATAAGAGTGACAGTGAAAATTAGGATTTTGGTAAATTAAATCTCTCACTTTGACAGCTCTTCCCAACCTGTTAAAACTTATGATATTATATATATATATATATATATATATGCATATTAAGTAAGTGTTTAATATATATTGCAACATATCATCTCTATATATAAATAATAAAATGCATCATCATTTGTAAGATCGGCAAAATTTAGTGAACTAGCAATATGTTTCAAATGATACACAATGTGATTCCGCAAAATAAAGGTACAGTCGAAATACAGAACAAAGCAGTGGATGTATGAAAGTTCATGAAATAAGAATGCAAAAATTCATGGATATGCTTTAAGATTCCACACTGCAACTAACTTTTAAGAAATTACCACTTTTTGATTTCTGATATAGTGTCAGAGAATAATAGCCACAACTATCTGCAAAGGCTATTAAATTACTCCTCCATTTTCCAAATATGTATTTATGTGAGGACAGATTTTCCGCATAAACTTTAATCAAAGCAAGGCATCACAACAGTTGAAGATACAGATATGAGTATCTACCTTTAGTTTTGATGTCAAATATTAATAGAAATAACAGCAATAGCTATAACCCACATGAACAAAAGCTCCTTAGGACTCTTAATACCTTGTAAGATTATAAAGGGATATTGAGGCCAAAAATATAAGAATCACTACCTTTAGACAGTAAACTCATGACAGCTGACCAATATAGCTGGCAGCAGGAAATGGAGTGGCTCAGTCTGAACAATCGGAACCAAGTTGAACAAAATAAAGGAAGGCTAAGGAGTACTGTTCAAAACTCAAGGCCAGTGCTCACAATTCTTCAACGTCAGTAAAAAAAAATNGAATCACTACCTTTAGACAGTAAACTCATGACAGCTGACCAATATAGCTGGCAGCAGGAAATGGAGTGGCTCAGTCTGAACAATCGGAACCAAGTTGAACAAAATAAAGGAAGGCTAAGGAGTACTGTTCAAAACTCAAGGCCAGTGCTCACAATTCTTCAACGTCAGTAAAAAAAAATGTCTGATCCTCTCATCCTGCTGGTTATACCCCTTCAATCCCCCCAGGTGACAAAGAGCATCACTATGGCACCACTTCCAACCACAGAGACCACAAATATATAAACAACCTTCCACCTCTTTCAGGGAAGCCAAAGGATATGCCAGAGTGCAGGGCTCTGTTTGCATGGGGAGAAGTCTCACTGTCTCCTGCTGGTAAAGGAATTGTGATTTTGCCAGTGCTGCCTGGAAGGTGGGGGAGTGGAAATCCCATGTGAAATAATATCAGAAGGTTTCTTTTCCAAAGCTGCAGGACCAAGAATGGAATGGGAAATGGGAAAAGCACAAATGGAGGCAGCCATCCGAGGGGGTAATATTAGGAGCACAGAGAGATAAAATGTACTCTAAACTCAATGACACTGTGTCATTAGATGATAACTGTCTAAAATACATTTTTAAACATGCCACTTATAACAGTTACCAAAATGAGTAAAGGCAATCCCTTTATTTTTATTCTATTTTCATTATGTTTGTGCTTAGTCACTCAGTCATGTCCAGCTCTTTGAGACCCCATGGACTGTACAGGCTCCTCTGTCCACAGGGTTTTCCAGGCAAGAATACTGGAGTGGGTTGCCATTTCCTTCTTCAGAGGATCTTCCTGACCCAGGGATCAAACCCAGGTCTCCTGCACTGCAGGCAGATTCTTTACTAACTGAGCTACTAGGGAAGCCCACATTGTCCCACATTGTGTTTAGATGTACTATTTCTTGGCAAAATTTTAAAAAACTATAGCAGTCTCTCAAACCCAATTACTACTTCAGTTTCATACATTTAAACACTAGCCATGATGTTTGAGTGAATCTGCCATAAACTTAAGAAAATGATTCAGGTTCACTAAAGACCAAACCAATGTGTATTCTATTTGGCTGTCCTGTTTTTCAGTTCATGCATATCAACAGGTATGAGGTGAGTGTGAATTCATGGAAGCACAAGTCAAAACCTGGGATTTGTGTTGTAACTGTGTGGACTCATAGACTTGCTAAAACTTGTATGGACAGAAACTGACACTCTTTTCTTTCTAGGCATATCTAGTAGTCCTGGATATTTTGATGATCTACTTTCAACTTTTTGCAAAGATATTGCCAGCTTATGAATAATTGTACTTCCCCTGCAAGTGAGTGAAAAGTAGGACTGCTTTCTTTAGAGTAATGGTAGGTAGCTCATTGTAATAACCCAGAAACATGAGATAGAAAAAAAGAAATATGATGAGATCATTTATCTGGTCATCTCCTGTTTTGTACCCACATTCCTATAACAATATCCTTAGCAGCATATTCTCACCTGGGTGTTAGTTTTCCCACAGGCTTTATTCTTCACCAGTACTTATGTTTTGTTTTAGACTATTTTGCTTTTGATTTTATCACTCCCCTTCCATGCTTATTTTCTGTAGATACTAGCTTCCAAGGCTGCTTTGGTTATCTGAGCATAAGTAGAATACTGTATTGTTTTACAGCATGATTAAGAACAAAGAAACAAATTTCCAGATCATTTACATGTATATACTTTCAAAGATATTAGGTTCCCCTAGATAAAACATTCTTATTTTTATTCATATTAATTTCTAAAATAGAGACTAAAATATCTCAAAAAAGCTTTCCAAGAATGTTATCTTTTACACTCCACTTAAGCATTCATTGCCAATGACAAAGCTCACAAAACTTATTGTATAAAAATAGACTGAGTCAATCAGATGTATGTATTAGAGCAAATATGTATTATTTAGCCATTTAGCCCACATTTGCGTTTTATGTTTCTTGCTTTAACTCACTTGCCTGGGTCAAAAACAATGAAATGTTCTAGAAATGTGAAAACAGAGCATAGTGTTTGAAGACTGTTATAATACTGTTATATAGACTGTTATAATACTGCTCAAATGATTCCTGATAAGTAGTGTTCTTGCCTGGAGAATCCCAGGGACAGGGGAGCCTGGTGGGCTGCCGTCTATGGGGTCACACAGAGTCGGACACAACTGAAGTGACTTAGCAGGGCAGAGCATTTACTTACCTTCTACTTCTGGTTTGATTCTCCCCCAGTAATACTGGACATTAGCAAGACTTTCTTCTTTTCTTTATAAAAACCTTCTTTACACTCATGTTTTATTAGGTCATGTCAGTTAGTCTCCTGAAGTTCTAAGACGCTTTTGTATTCACTATCAAAACTTCACACATCACCAACACTTTCCCTTTCTTCACTGAAAAACCCAAGACAGGAGGACATGACATGTGATACATGGCAACACGTGAGTGTCTGGCTACAGTTGGTTTCTGGAAGGGGCCCAGTTGTTTTCAAGGTATTAAAATGTTTTCTATCAGTTCTTACCAATTATTAAGCATCCCCACATTCAATCCAGGTTTTCGGCTGGACTTTAAGAATAAAAATATGAGTAATGTGAATAAAATATAGCCTCTTATCTCAAGATGCTCACCATCTAGTAAACAGAGACACACTGAAGATACAATTCAATATACATTGTGAATATCATGTATTCACTCACACACTGGGACCCTGCCAAGCCAGGCACTGTGATGATCATGCCAGCAGATGGGAACTCAGAGGAAAGGGTCTTGGCCCAAGAGGGTTTAGAGGTGACTTCCTGGAAGAAATATCATTTTTGATGTTATACAGATGAAGATAGGGGCAAGGGCATTTTGGCTAACTAAAGGGTACAGTCAAAAGAAGAGTAGTGAAATATCATGGGCAATGCAGAAATCTATGCTAGCTGCTCTTTCTAGAACATTAAATGCTAGGGTTAGAGAAATGACTGACTTGGTGTTCTGTTAAGGAGAAAGAGTTGGGTCAGAAACGATCAAAAAGTACCCATCTTCTCAAGAGCCCCTTGACTAGAAGAGAGGAAGACTGATGGCACTCTCTCAGCAAAGTATTGCAAACTGGTTAGGCTAACTCATAAAGACTGCGTAGAATTTGGGTAAGAGCTTCCTATCCTGTGGCACAGACAGAAAAAGTGCCACAGAAATAAACAGGAAGGTTAGTTTGATCAAAAAATTGAATTTTTCAGACATACAGCATGTATATTCATACACACATACAAACACACACGCTAGCATTGCATAGCAATTTATTTGTACTAGCTGAAAAACATTTACTCAATAAGTAATGTACCTAAACCCAGGTAATGATTACCCTGAAATTGAGTGAAAACAATTTAATCAGCTTAAACCAGATCTCCGCTCACTTTAGTTCCTATCCACTTCCTAGCTTCTACAACTTCTAAAATCAGAGATCCTCTTACTATATGCTTCCATGGGGATGGTAAGAAGACAGAGATGTATTATCTTTATATCACCTAGGTTATCCTATCCCTTCCTACCTGTCCTTCAAGGGACTGTCTGGAGAAAAAATCTGTTCTGTGATGTGAACTGCATACAAACTATTCACTGTTGACCACATCCGCTGGGTAAGACTTGCCGATCCCAAGGAATGTACAGACGCAGGTTCCAAAACACAAGCTGACTGATCATTCTGGCTGTCTAAATTGGGAACTAATTAAATGTTTTAACTGGAAGTCTCTCCTCACTTCAGCAGAACAGAGTCATTTTGAAGCAAACATTTCAATGAAACACTTCTTTGGGAGAATCCAGTTCAACTACAAGAAACAACTGCTTCTGGTTGGCAGCACAGTCTATTCCTACTTGATCCCTCCTCCCCTCTCCAATGCATACACACAGGCTAAATGCTACACTTATGCTAAGAACTGTAACTGCACAGAAAAGATGACATTATATCTCATAGATGTCAAAGTCATCAGACACAGTATGTTCTTACCTAGGATTTCTTACCTTACACAGTATGTTCTTACCAGTCCACTGGGGCTGATAAGAGATATAAATCATGTGCATAAAGGAGTTTTCAGAATAGCACTTAAACATGTTGGGAATTGTTTAAATGTAGTGAGAGTGGGAGGTTAAGTTATTCATTTCCATTAGCAATTAGATGTTGGTTGAAGCACTTCTTCTGCTTGGTAAACCCTGACAGAGCTTTAATGTCCCAAAGCAGCAGAACTCTAATTCTCCCCCAGTAAGGAGTCTCTATGAACTTTACAGACCAAGCTTCTGTAGAGGGGCAGCTAGAATTAGATTAACCTATGTGGATCACCGGAGAAGGCAATGGCACACCACTCCAGTACTCTTGACTGGAAAATTCCATGGACAGAGGAGCCTGGAAGGCTGCCTTCCATGGGGTCGCTGAGGGTCGGACACGACTGAGCGACTTCACTTTCACTTTTCACTTTCCTGCATTGGAGAAGGAAATGGCAACCCACTCCAGTGTTCTTGCCTGGAGAATCCCAGGGACGGGGGAGCCTGGTGGGCTGCTGTCTATGGGGTCGCACAGAGTCGGGCACAACTGAAGCGACTTAGCAGCAGCAGCAGCATGTGGATCATGGTGCTTCCCAGGTGGCGCTAGTGGTGAAGATCCCACCTGCCAATGTAGGAGACTTAAGAGATGTGAGTTCAATCCCTGGGTCAGGAAGATCCCCTGTAGGAGGGCAAGGCAACCTACTCTAGTATTCTGCCTGGAGAATCCCATGGACAGAGGAGCCTGGCAGACTACTGTCCATAGGGTCACAAAGAGTTGGACCCGACTGAAGCAACTTAGCATATGTGGATCAGGAAGGGAGTCCAAACAGAAATCCTGAAGGGCCGGAAAGAGGAAGTTGCTAAGGGTCTTAAGTAAGAAGTTTCCTCTTGAAAAAGTAGCCCAAGATACTTTAGAAAATCAAGAGCCTTTAACACAAGAAAGTCTCATGTATTACTACTGGATATCATCACTCAGTTGTTCTGGATGTAAAAATTAGTGTCAAACATGAAAACGACCCTAGCAAATACACAAATAAAACTTCAAGTTGTTTAGCAGCCACTCTTGCACAGGAATTGTCTAGTTTGGAGATTGCCATTAAGGCTGAGTGGCCTGAATACTTAATATGAGTCAGAAAATATGCAAAGTGATGGTGCACAGTTATGAAAAAGACACATGAAATACAGCAGACACATAAAAGAATAACTGATATAGTCAGGTAAGTTCCAAGACAGAGACAAGCACAGAGTAGCATATAAGCCATCCTAAGAATAGTGGTTACAGAAAACTAAGAAAAAAATTAGACAATAGAAATAGATCATCCAGATAAAACAGGAGTTTATATGAAAATATAAAGGGCCAAGAATAACCAGAATATTCTTGGAAAAAAACACTGGAAGATTTATCAGGTATTATGGCATAAAATAAAGTAATAAAGTATAACAATAGATAAATAGAGCAATGAAATATACCACAGGGTCCAGGAATAAACACACATATATGGTCATTATCCTTTTGATAAAGGTGGCACTGCCAAGCTGAAGGCAATGGAACATCTCTCAGTAAATGGTGCTGGGTCATTTGGATATACATATGGAAAAAGAAAATAAAATTTGACCCGTACCTCACATCACACACAAAGATCAATTTTAGGTATATTGTAGAGCTAAATATGAAAGGTTAAAGAATAAGTCTTCCAGAAAAAAACATAAAAAAGTATCTTCATGGTTTTGGACAGGCAAAGATTTCTTAAGTAGGATTCATAAGGCACTAGTTTTAAACAGTTGATAAATTGACTTTTATTAAAATTAGAAGTTTCTGTTCAACAAAAGACTATGAAGAGAATACAAAGGCAAATATATGTGTATCTGCATCTATATCAATGTCTGTCTAGCTATCTATCCCACAAAAAAATTTGTGACCTAATGATTTCACCACTAGGTTTCTATTTTCTCAACAGAAATGCATAATGTTATCCCCCAAATAAATGTTCAGAGCATCATTATTTGTAGTAACCACAGATAGATACTGTGCAGAATACTCACAAACAGTAGAATGGATAAGTAAAGTGAGAAAGATACAGTCACATAATGGAATGCTTTTCTAGTAGTGATGTATGGATGTGAAAGCTGGACCATAAAGAAGGCTGAGCATTGAAGAACTGATGCTTCCAAACTGTGGTGCTGAAGACTGTCGAGAGTTCCTTAGAGAGCAATGAGATCAAACTAGTCAATCCTGAAGGAAATCAACCCTGAATATTCACTGGAAGGATTAAGGCTGAAGCTGAAGCTCCAATACTTTGGACACCTTTGACTACCAAGAATCAACTCATTGGAAAAGACACTGATGCTGGGAAAGATTGAGGTCAGGGGGATGAGATGGCTGGATGGCATCACCGACTTAATGGACATGAGTTTGAGCAAACTTCGGGAGATAGTAAAGGACAGGGAAGGTTGGCGTGCTGCAGTTCATGGGGTTGCAAAGAGTCAGACATAGTTTAGTGACTGAGCAACAATGAACAAATGGAATACCACACAGTGATGAGAAGGAGTGCTCCATAACTACATGGAAACTTACCAATGAATTTCATAAACAAGAACATTCCACATGATGTCATTTTCACAAGATATAAAAGTAGGAAAAAACTAATACACGTTGCTAGCGATCATAATTGGAGAAGGAAATGGCAACCCACTCCAGTGTTCTTGCCTGAAGAATCCCAGGGATGGGGGAGCCTGGTGGGCTGCCGTCTCTGGGGTCGCACAGAGTTGGACACGACTGAAGCGACTTAGCAGCAGCAGCAGCAGCAGCGATCATAATAGTAATTACCTTTGGTGGTAAGTAGTGACTTGCTAAGTCACTTCAGTCATGTCCAACTCTGTGCAACCCCATAGACGGCAGCCCACCAGGCTCCCCTGTCCCTGAGCACCCTCTGAGAGGGGACAGAGATGTGTATAAGAGACAGGGTAAGTAGTGACTTGCTAAGTCACTTCAGTCATGTCCAACTCTGTGCAACCCCATAGACGGCAGCCCACCAGGCTCCCCTGTCCCTGGGATTCTCCAGGCAAGAACACTGGAGTGGGTTGCCATTTCCTTCTCCAGTGCATGAAAGTGAAAAGTGAAAGTGAAGTCGCTCAGTCGTGTCCAACCCTCAGCGACCCCATGGACTGCAGCCTTCCAGGCTCCTCCATCTACGGGATTTTCCAGGCAAGAGTACTGGAGTGGGGTGCCATTGCCTTCTCCAAGCAGTGACTAGAAGGTGGCAAAAAATGGAACTCTTATGGGTGCTGATGATATTCTGCTTTTTATTCTAGTAGGGGTTATATTTATCTATTCAGTTGATGAAAATTACTTTTCTGTACACAAGTGCACCATTCTATATATTCTGTATATTTGATTAAACATAAAGGCTAAAATGAGTCAGATAGGTAACGTAAATGAGAGAATTGGGTTTGGTGAAAGTAAAGGATGTTTTGATCTTAGTATCATCTTAAATTGTCTTCTTTTGACATATAAACTTGCATATTACACACCTGAGAATATTCTTTACTTTAAAAAATTTGAATGTGCTGTTGGTATACCCAATAGCATTGCCTAATCAAACTAATATAATGTTAAGTCAGACATGATATTACTGTATAACTCCGTGTTTATAAAGCGCAAAAACAGGCAAAACTAACCTATGGTATTAAAATCAGTTGGGAGATAATTTTAGGATGCTGTTAATGTTTTATTGATTGAGTGGTAATCACATGTGTTTATTTTGTGATAACTCATTAAGCTATGCATTTAGGGTTTGTGCACTTTTAGCATACTAAAAGTGCATACATCCATAGATTTCATACATCCATAGAAATTATATTAAAACACAAAAATTTAGAATATATCCTGTAAGAGAGTTGATAAAGAATATAACATCACTAGTTAGAACTGAGGGGGAAAAAAAAGTATTAAACTGGCAGAAAATAAAGGAAAAAGATCTGACCCATCATAAAGAATACCACTGCTCTCATACACTGTGTCTCTCAAGTATCATCCACTGATACTCAACCAAGTAGATGAGGATAAAATTCGGTCCCATTGGGGCTTCCCAGATGGCACTAGTGGTAAAAAATTCACTTGCCAACAAAGGAGATGTAAGAGATACGGGTTCGATCCCTGGGTTGGGAAGATCCCCTGGAGAAGGGCATGGCAACCCTAGCAACCCACTCCTGTATTCTTGCCTGGAGAATCCCATGGACAGAGGAAACTGGTGGGATACAGTTCATGGGATCACACAGAGTCAGACACAACCAAAGCAACTTGGCACACACTATGAAAGTGAAAGTGAAGTCGCTCAATTGTGTCCGACTCTTTACGACCCCATGAACTGTAGCCTACCAGGACCCTCCATCCATGGGATTTTCCAGGCAAGAGTACTGGAGTGGGCTGCCATTTCCTTTACCAGGGAATCTTCCCGACCCAGAGATTGAACCCGGGTCTCCCTCATTGTAGGCAGACGCTTTACCATCTGAGCCACCAGGGAAGTCAACACACACCATAATTGCAGAATATCAGCACAGTGCATTTTTCTAAAGGAAATTTCTGAGCCTCAATGAACCATCTTTGGGAAAGGTGCACAGGATAACCTCAAACTTTTACTTGTAGGGTTTTTTTTTCCCCAATTATTTGCAGTCTGTTTTGAAACACTGAGAAAACAGTTTGCACCCAAAGGATTGTGCTTTCTAGCTAACTTTCCATCTTCAGAATTAACTATATATATACACACCAAAGTTACCAAAACACACTAGACATTTTGGCATACAACTGTAGTGCAGAATTCCAAAGTATTACATATTTCTGCCTGGTTTGGCTAATTTTTATCCTTTTTATTCCTATATGATTGTTTTTGTTCTTGTTATTTGTTTGCTGTTAACCTTTGATGAGCTCTGGTAACTTGCCTCCAAACAGGCATCTCCAGCCTGGATTGTGACTTTTGAGTTCAGTATATGTTGCTCTTATTCTTCAGTAGCCCCCAGTGTGGCTGAATCTTTTGGAACCATGCTTCACATAATCACAAATAACTTTGGCACTTTGCCTGCTTGTGTGTGCTCTCCTTCAAAATGTGACAGCTGCTTAGTGTTATCACCAGCTAAAATCCTTATATTTTCACCCTAGAAGTCAGAGCAAAGATATGGTCAGGGACAATGCACTGTTTGCAGCCCCAGGTAAAGAGAATCTTCTGAACAGGACCCAAGCATCTCTCTCCTTTTTTTTTTGTAGCTCCCCACATATTTCTGGTTTCTGATGGCTGTGGAGCTGCATAGGAAACCACTGCGCTGGAGAAATTTGGAAAGAGAAACGGGGTTTTCTCTAGCTTTCTACAAAACTCCAGCATAGATTCACTCAGGGATACTAGGGTTGTTTAAAAGGGGCCAAAGTGAGGTGAAACAGTGGGTTAGTAATTCAGGAAAGGGCCATCAAGGGAGAGTATTTGCTTCACAAATAAGAAGGGAAGCTAGTTTAGTGTCAACCTCCTGTCATGGGAATGAAATCAGAATGCTGCTTGTCTTTTCAAAAACGATGGGAACCTTCTTAGCACAGCTTTTCTTTCCAATGGAAAAGATGCTTCGGATGAAACATCTAGGAAGCAAAAGGAATGACAATACACGTTCCCACCATTCGCTGAATACTTGGTTCTCTTCGGTTACTGTCACAGAGGGTAGTACTTGCAGTTTCAAACTCAGAGGGAGGAGAATGAGCTAGTGTCAGGCTGACCGGACTTGGATTGGCCTCTGTGGATGTACAAAGGAAGTCCCATGGGGAACTCGAAGACCAAAAAAGGTATAAGTTACTAAGTCTCTCATTCGGGAGCAGAGTAAAGCATTAAGACCTGGTTACCTAGCAATGTGTGCTTGGTAAATCTCAAACATTTCTTGGGTTGACGATACAACACAAAGTGCCTGAACCAGAATACTGGGCTTGTTCAAAGAGTGTGCTGTGTGTCCTTGGCTCTCCCTGCTCCAAGGCTGGCATTGTGTCTGTACCATAGTCTGCTTCGCACGAGCCAGAACTGAGGGATCTGAGGTAAGCCATTGACCGAACTGTTTCCTCAGCTCCTGAGGAGTGTTTACTGAGGTGTGGTGTTTTTCAAAGCCTTTAATAAGAAGTACGCCATGTCCTCCGTACCTCTATTTTTCTGAATATGTGGAGAGGACACACTGTTTTTGCTTCTTTGCCAGCATTCCAAAACATTCTTGTCTCTGTGAATTCCATGGCACCCTCTGAGAGGGGACAGTGTGGCCAAGGTTCTATGCTGCAATACTGTGTACAGGTTTCCCACATAATAGAAGTTTGACTCTATAGACATCTGATAACATCAAAGTTATAAAACTGAAATCTTGTAAAAGGTAATGTGGTTGAGAATAAGAGTACAATTTTTGTTTGCCTTCAAGACTCTAGTAAAGAGCAAAAAAAAAAAAAGTTTTATTTAATACCCTCTTCATGACATTTTGAACCATCCTGAAACTCATTAAAATAATTTAGTCAGGCCACAGAACACTGAATCTGAAAGCAAGCTTTAGGTTTAATGACAGAAATGTGTGTTTTCCTGATGCAAGTACTGAAACTTTCCTGATTTTACTACTGAGCATCACCCTCTTTGACACAGAAAATGTTCTCTCCTTGCAAAACAACATCTGGTGATCTGTTTCCCTTTATTTTCCACTGAATAAAACAACATGGAAGTGCATTTCACCTGGATGACAAGTAGAATATGAGACAGAGCAGAGAAGGAAAAGCACTTCATGTTAATCTCCGTAAGTTGAAAGATAGAGGTTTACAAAGAATTCACAGGAAGAAGTTTCTCAATGAACGTAAGAACAGTTTGCAGATTCTACTAAAATGCTCCCCAACCTTGAAGGAGATGAGAAATTCTAAACTCCGAACTAAGGATACTCAATGTTTTAAAAAGAACTAGCTTGCATCCTGATTTTGGATTTCTTTTCAGAGCATCCCCCAGTTACATTCATGCATCATTTTCCAAAATAGGGTAGCATGGTGCATGATGATTTAGATGTTAGTAAGGGTTATTGTCTGGAGAAACATGTAGGGAAAGCTTCTTTACACACAGTGTCTGTAGGAGCTACTACAGTCAGGGGTTTGGAGGTATCATCATCCAGACATCATCCAGTATCTTTTAAGAAAAAAAAAGGCAGAACCTTAATTTCTGAAAGGAACAATCCAATAGGTATTCTGGACAACACTGTTTCAGAGAATGGGCACTTAATAGCAAATTACAGAAACTGTCTTAAAATGAAAGTACAGTAACTTTAGATCTTAAATATCAAATATGAAATCAAAGAGAACCATCTGTAAAGAAAAGTACTTGAATTTCTCAAAAATTAGAGAATTAGCAGATACAGAAAAATTCAAGAAGGTATTATATGTAAAAGAAAACAAACACATATTTATTAAAAAGGCAAAACATTCTAAATGGGTCTGGGAAAAAAAAAATCTAAATGGGTCTCTTTTCTTTTTAGAAAAGAGTTTTAAAATATACTCTATTAAATTAGCATAGAGTGCCTGAAGAACTATGGAATGAGGTTCGTGACATTGTACGGGAGACAGGGATCAAGACCATCCCCATGGAAAAGAAATGCAAAAAAGCAAAATGGCTGTCTGGGGAGGCCTTACAAATAGCTGTGAAAAGAAGAGAGGCGAAAAGCAAAGGAGAAAAGGAAAGATATAAGCACCTGAATGCAGAGTTCCAAAGAATAGCAAGAAGAGATAAGAAAGCCTTCTTCAGTGATCAATGCAAAGAAATAGAGGAAAACAACAGAATGGGAAAGACTAGAGATCTCTTCAAGAAAATTAGAGATACCAAGGGAACATTTCATGCAAGGATGGGCTAAAAAAAAAAAAAAAGTTTTATTTAATACCCTCTTCATGACATTTTGAACCATCCTGAAACTCATTAAAATAATTTAGTCAGGCCACAGAACACTGAATCTGAAAGCAAGCTTTAGGTTTAATGACAGAAATGTGTGTTTTCCTGATGCAAGTACTGAAACTTTCCTGATTTTACTACTGAGCATCACCCTCTTTGACACAGAAAATGTTCTCTCCTTGCAAAACAACATCTGGTGATCTGTTTCCCTTTATTTTCCACTGAATAAAACAACATGTAAGTGCATTTCACCTGGATGACAAGTAGAATATGAGACAGAGCAGAGAAGGAAAAGCACTTCATGTTAATCTCCGTAAGTTGAAAGATGGAGGTTTACAAAGAATTCACAGGAAGAAGTTTCTCAATGAACGTAAGAACAGTTTGCAGATTCTACTAAAATGCTCCCCAACCTTGAAGGAGATGAGAAATTCTAAACTCCGAACTAAGGATACTCAATGTTTTAAAAAGAACTAGCTTGCATCCTGATTTTGGATTTCTTTTCAGAGCATCCCCCAGTTACATTCATGCATCATTTTCCAAAATAGGGTAGCATGGTGCATGATGATTTAGATGTTAGTAAGGGTTATTGTCTGGAGAAACATGTAGGGAAAGCTTCTTTACACACAGTGTCTGTAGGAGCTACTACAGTCAGGGGTTTGGAGGTATCATCATCCAGACATCATCCAGTATCTTTTAAGAAAAAAAAAGGCAGAACCTTAATTTCTGAAAGGAACAATCCAATAGGTATTCTGGACAACACTGTTTCAGAGAATGGGCACTTAATAGCAAATTACAGAAACTGTCTTAAAATGAAAGTACAGTAACTTTAGATCTTAAATATCAAATATGAAATCAAAGAGAACCATCTGTAAAGAAAAGTACTTGAATTTCTCAAAAATTAGAGAATTAGCAGATACAGAAAAATTCAAGAAGGTATTATATGTAAAAGAAAACAAACACATATTTATTAAAAAGGCAAAACATTCTAAATGGGTCTAGGAAAAAAAAAATCTAAATGGGTCTCTTTTCTTTTTAGAAAAGAGTTTTAAAATATACTCTATTAAATTAGCATCATCAAGGACATTTCATCCATTTAGTCATTAGAGCCCAGTGCCAATGGACTGTAAGATTTTTAAAGTCTACAAAAATAATTGAAACCTGGGGAAAAAAAAGTATTGACTCCAAACTACAGAATGAAAGCTGAAAAATGGAAATTAATAAATACTTAATTAAATGCCTATAAAAAATAACATTACATCAACTGGTCAATCTGACTCTTCTCTTATAATTGCAGTATAAATTATATTTACTGTGGGATATGGGTGGATTTTAATTTGTTTGATATATTATACACACAAAGCAGCCAAAAGTAAGACTACCAGGCCCTCAAAACAGCTCTGAATAACATCAACATGATCAAAATGGTAATCTGTTTTCCTAAAGGCATTGAAAGTTAAACAAGGGAAAATGGGAGAAATAGGAATGGCAGTGTTAAAGTACCAAAACAGTAGGCCTGGGAATCATGCCACCCTCCCAAGATCAAGCAATGCTGACTAAAACCCTTCACCTCCATTCTTACTAATTAAGGCTCTGCCTCATAGTAGGATTTTCGTTGTTGCTATTGTTTTCTCGGTGATGGAGGGAGCTGTTTTTAAAGTTTTCCGTGGAAAAAGTAAACAGGCCACTTATACCTCATTGTGTACTCTACTCATAGAAGTTAAACAATCTACTAGATACTGTTCCCTGGGGGGTGATATCTAATGAGAATGCTGGTGGGGGAAAGGTGGGGATGAATTTTAAAGGTGAAGGGAGACTGGGTTCGGAGCGTGGCAGGTCTGGCTGGGATGTATGACTAGTGATGTCTGGGATATACTGATAATACACTCGGTGGGGCAATTGAGTTTGATACTAATCCTGGATTTTTATATCCTCACCTGCTTTTTCTCACTGAAGGAAAATGATCCACTTTTTAGCATCCTTTAACCACCCAACAAATACAGTAACACATCAGTGGATACTCTGGCAATATAATTTACATTCAATGGACACAATGGAGAAAAACCAAGTAAAAGTGAAAGTCGCTCAGTCATGTCCGACTCTTTGCGAACCCATGGACTGTCTACGGAGAAAGCCAAAGTAATATACTTTTCTTAAGAAGTGCTTCTTTAAAGCCTTTGTGAAATCTCTCTCTTTCTCTCCCTCTCTCCCCAAACCCCCAACATAAACACACACACACACACACACAGAAATTATGTCAAAAATGATGTACTGCTAATTGTCAGATCAAGAGCTATGAATCTAATCTGGGAAAACTAGGATTGGGTTTCAGAAGCAATTTAAATTTAGTTTTCATTTTGCCTGTTTAAAAGGCTGATTACTTGGGCAAACTCTTTCCTATTACCCTACAGTTTTTAGAAGTAGCTCTTTAATTAAACTTTACTTTAAAAAAAAAATCATAAAAACCAAGGAAACTCCCAAACAACTGGTCCCTGTTATTTCTCTTAGATGAATGAAGCCATATCATTTTCACTGATAGAATATAGAAAAGATAGCTTTCTTTGCACATGTTTTTTGAAATTTTACTTAATTTTAAATGAAATGAATGCCTATCTGATATAAACTATTAAAACAGTACAGAAAGGAAAAGAAAAAGGAAATTTCCCTGTCTCCATTTCCTTATCCTTTCTTATCCCAACCCCTGGATGTACACACTCATTTGTTGTGTTCCATACATGTATTCTCCGTTGTAAAGTTGACACAACAGATATCTGCTTCTGGCAGATATCTGGCAATACAGCCAGATCCTGAATAAATCAGAACAATTTTCTCTCATGCCCTACAATTTTCCCCTGAGTTGGGTTTTCTCAGGATGCTGAAGTACATCCTATAATAAGTGGTATTGTTCTGTATATAATGTAACCGTCTCCTTTGCCTTAGCAGTTGGGAGTCTACCCCACATGAATACTCAGATCTGTAGAAAAGACATGTACAAGATTAATGCAGCATTGCTTGAAACACTGAAAAAACTTCCCATCAATAGAGACAAGGTCCCTAAGCAGTCGTTAAAAGGGTAAGATAAACTTGTATGTGCTGTCATAGAGATACATTTTATATTGTGACAAATACAAACACAAAACCCCATTAAGTACCAAAAGCAAATGACTGTGTACAGTGATTATACACATACACGAAACACAGACACATACATGCAAAATGAACCTATTTTATTAATGTTATTCCCAAACTTTGGTATGCATTTACACACACACACACACACACATACATATATATATATATATATATGCCATATAAATAGAACATATCCTATTAAATGAATGCCAGGAAATGATGTAAAGGTGCTTAATCTTAATGCTCAATAACCTCAGATATGTAGATGATACTGCCTTTATAGCAGAAAGCGAAGAGGAACTAAAGAGTCACTTGAGGAAAGTGAAAGAGAAGAGTGAAAATGTTGGCTTAAAACTCAGCATTCAGAAAATGAAGATAATGGCATCTAGTCTCATCACTTCATGGGAAGTAGATGGGGAAACAGTGGAAACAGTGACAGACCTTATTTTCTTGGGCTCCAAAATCACTGCAGATGGTGATTGTAGCCATGAAATTAAAAGACACTTGCTCCTTGGAAGAAAAGCTATGACCAACTTAGACAGCATATTAAAAAGAGACATTACTTTGCCGACAAAGGTCCATCTAGTCAAAGTTATGGTTTTTCCAATAGTCATGTATGGATGTGAGAGTTGGACCATAAAGAAAGCTGAGTGCCGAAGAATTGATGCTTTTGAACTGTGGTGTTGGAGAAGACTCTTGAGAGTTCCTTGGACTGCAAGGAGATCAAATCAGTCAATCCTAAAGGAAATCAACCCTGAATATTCATTGGAAAGACTGACGTTAAAGCTCCAATACTTTGGCCACCTGATGCGAAGAGCCAACTCATTAGAAAAGACCCTGATGCTAGGAAAAATTGAAAGTAGGAGGAGAAGGGGATGACGGAAGATGAGATGATTGGATGGGATCACCAACTCAATGGACATGAGTTTGCACAAGCTCCTGGAGATGGTGATGGACAAGGAAGCCTGGCGTGCTGCAGTCCATGGGGTCGCTAAGAGTTGGACACGACTGAGCAACTGAACAACAACAATCTTAAAGCTAGAAACAGTTGTTTTATATACCTTTCTCCTTTTAATGAACCTAAAAGAATGGTTTTGTTTTATCCTGTACAAGTCATGTGGGCAGGGATTTCTGCCTCTTTTATTCACTGCTAATCTCTGTACTTGGAAGATGATAAGCTCTTGACAAAAATGCATTTAGTGAAGGAACAATTCTTCCTGTTCCATTTTGGGAAAACTATATATAATAAATGATTGATTAGTCTGAAAGAAAAAAGGGGAAAGACACAGGAAAATAGAACTGTTTATAAAAAAAAATCTGTAAAAAGGAATAGGTGGTCAGAGTGGTGAAGAGAAGGGGGGCCATCCTCCAGGGAGAGGACCAGGAGGGAAAACCCAAGATGGGGAGACTATTTAGGAGACGAAAGCAGAGAGCTGACCTGTACCACCTCTTCTCATAGGGGAGACTCACACTTAATGGGTTCAATGTTCACACTTTTCCAAATGTAAGAATATTATGAAAAGGATGCAGCAATGTATTGGTGAAAAAATTCAGAAAAACATTGGCACTGCAGAACAATTTCAATACTGGGAGGGGGTGAAAAGTGTCCCAAGGAACAATGGTTTATATTTGCTTGAATATGGCATTTGGTTCTAACCCAAATCATACATTCTCTTTCCTCTTGTGATACTAGATGACTTTCTCCAGTTTTTGAATGAGGAACTCATACTTACCATTGAAGGAGTTAAAGCCTAAGTTGGTTTAATTTAAAGTATATCTAAAGGGACAGACACTGTTATGAATGAAACTCTCCATAATGCATTTCTATTTTCTATGGTAGTTATTGATTTAAAGTTTAATCTGTTATTTATAAATAGATTTGATTGTTTATCCTTTATGAAGCCCTTAGTTCCTTGTAGATCACTCTCTCCCATGACTAATCAAGCTTACTAATACAGTAGAAATCTGTACATGTGTGATCTCTTAGATCTCTTTAGGTTACCTATTTCACAATTATTTACCTTAATTTAAAAAAATCATGAATTTTATTCCTCATAAGATCAAAGGTACAAGCCTTATGCAATCAAATATTCTCACAAAGATAAATAGTCTTGAAGAATAAGAACTTATGCTTTGTAAAGGCTAGATACATTCAAGTTATATTTAGCTATTTAGACATATAAAAACTAAAGAAGTAATATATCAGACTTGGACATGTGAGTCTCTATGACTCACCTAACTATATGTTTTCCATTTCCTCAGGACAGTTCCTCCTTACTCCTGTTATCTTAGTATAAGTTTTAATAGGGTATTTGAATCTATCTATGTTTGAAAATGTTATGTGGTTATCCTATATTACAGAAAAAATTGGTCGACCTTATATCAAATTTGTCTTTATTCTCTTCTACTTCATATCATATATTTCTTTTCAGATACCAAAATTACAGGATATTGATTGGACAATGATTGAAAGAATAATGATATCTGAACTTCCCCAGGATTTGGAGGGACACACAATTTAAGCTGAACTACAACAGGGTCCCAATCATGGCATGGCAAAAATTCAGAACTATTTTAGGTTGTGCTTTTGTAGAAAGAGAGTTACTTGCTATTTGGATTCCTTATTGAAATGATATAGTCTGTGCTTCTCCCTGTCTCTCCTCCTCCCAGCTCCCCAGTTCACTTGATTGGGATAAACAGCATTATAACAAGGAAATTCCTGGTCTACCCCCCTGCAAATCACAACAGATAAACTAAAATTCCAATGCAGTGAAGAAATTGGGGCTTTTTCTTGAGATAGCATTTAACCTGCACAACAAAATTAACTCAATACTCTGATAAATTTGGAGTCTAAACAACTTTAGTCCTATGCAGTTTTGTGAGCTTTCTTATCACTTTGCCATTACTTATTCTGTCATTAAATGAGCTCACTTCTCTACTATTCTTAAGAAGCCATTGACATTCCAGGATTTGTTTTTCTACTTCATAATCACTTTCCAACTCCAATTTTTTATTTGGATGCTAAGTTAACTGACTGACCTGCTTAAATTAAGTTGTAGGCATGTGTATTAAAAGCAAGAAAGATATTAATGAAATTGGAATGCACCATAAAAGGTGGCTCTGTGTTTTTTTAAGAAATGGTAGTAGTGGCAGGGGTTGTTATGTTTTTTGCTTTAAGCTACTGTCGGAGCTCAGAGGTGATATGGTGTGTTAGAAAGCAACTTCTTCCTTTTCATAAACATTCAGGAAGCAGTTGACATTCTGTTCAAACATTTAAAACTAAACATTCTTTGAGTTAAAATGACATTATTGTATTAATATCCTTTAGAATGTTTATTTGGGGATTTTAAATTCCAAATCATAAGTAGTTTAAAAATCATTGACTCCTACTTTATTTCCCTTTCCAAATATGTTCTGC
Organism: Cephalophus harveyi; assembly: GCA_006410635.1. Classification (NCBI taxonomy): domain Eukaryota; kingdom Metazoa; phylum Chordata; class Mammalia; order Artiodactyla; family Bovidae; genus Cephalophus; species Cephalophus harveyi. Next base: position 422,707 of record SJYT01048286.1, on the reverse strand, counting down.
ATTTTATTTAATTTCTAAGTGTCTTCACATATAATTCTAACTTCAAATAGACTTAAGCCTCCCCCTGCCCATGTTTTCATTGGCTATTGCGAGTATCTTGTCAATGTAGTCTTGGTAGGGTCATGTTTGATGCTTGTACTTCTACAGCAAGCCTGGCTGTTGGTCATCTATGTCTGAGCTTTTCCTCGTGTATCTCTTTGCATCTGGTCTCTTCCCTAGATTTATGCCAAACTTCCAGGTTTAACATGTGATAGCCTTTTTTTAAAGTTAAAGAATAATTGCTTTACAGAATTTTGTCTTCTGTCAAATCTTAACATGAATCAGCCATAGGCATACATATATCCCCTTCCTTTTGAACCTCCCTCCCATCTCCCTCCCATCCCACCCCTCTAGGTTGATACAGAGCCCCTGTTTGATTTTCCTGAGCCATACAGCAAATTCCTGTTGGCTATCTATTCTACTATCTATTCTTTCCTGTTACTCTTTTGCACTGAACTTTGCATATTTCTGGAAAGAGGTGAGTTTGTCCAAGGAAAAAATATTCCTTAGTTCATGGGAAAAATAGTTGTCTGTAAGATTTATATAATGTCACTTTCTCATATGATCGTGGTTTAAAGGATTATCTTGGTTAAATATGTATTGGTTAGATGTGTAAATGCTCATATCATTAGTACACATTAAATGATTTTATACATAGTTTCCAGGGGTGTGTTAAGAGTGGCTTGTGAAGCAACTGGAAAATGGTGGCACAGAGACTATCCAGGGAAGACTTGGTGATAAGGGTCTCTCATAAAGAGAGCGAGGGAGAGATTGTGTAACAGTTATTGTTATAGATTCACTGTATGGAAAAATATTTTCCAGAATCATGAATTAATTAACAGTCTAGAATTCTTTTGTGAAGCAACTGGAAAATGGTGGCACAGAGACTATCCAGGGAAGACTTGGTGATAAGGGTCTCTCATAAAGAGAGCGAGGGAGAGACTGTGTAACAGTTATTGTTATAGATTCACTGTATGGAAAAATATTTTCCAGAATCATGAATTAATTAACAGTCTAGAATTCTTTTTTTTTTTTCATCCTTATGAACTATATAGTGAAGGACTACAATGCATTTTGCACAGCTTTCATTTCTTTAAAATTGCTGCTTTCTAAAATTTTCTTGTTTTCACATTTTGTTGGGGAACCCAATTACTGATCAGTAGAGTTTCACCCAAGAAATAGTAATAGTTGGACATTTCTGAATTTTTCCATATTGCTATTTTCTTGTTATATTTATACTTGATTTTGAAGGATTGTGTATGCTTGTGTCACTTCAAGCAATCAGTCCCCAGTCATTGTGTGATACATAATGATACTTTCTGTACAACAAAGAATGAGTTTTTACCAACTGTAAACCCCTAGAGTTAGGTGTCTCCCTCCTAATCCATTCATCTATACCATGGCCTTTTCTCTTCACATTCAGCAGATACATAAGGTTATTTGCCTTTAGTGATTTCACTTTCTTACAGTATGAAATGATGAAGGTTAATAAAAGGAGAGATTACATTAAAAAGATAAATAATAAAGAACAGGAAAGTAAAGCGAAAAGAAACAGCAGTTCTAATTTATTTCTCTGTGAGAGTTTCAAGTCTCCTTAAGTGTTTACCTGTTTTGGCTCTTCAAATTTATTTTAAGCTAAAATTAAGAGGTATGGTACATGCTGTTACATATACGTACAGTTCCCAAAGACCCCAGTAGGGTAAAGACCAAAAGGAAGCAAAACTAAAAGAAGATAAAACAGGAGAGCTGAGTTCGATCCCTGGTTTGGGAAGATCCCCTGGAGAAGGGAATGGCAATCCACTCCAGTATTATTGCCTGGAAAATCCCATGGACAGAGGAGAGCCTGGTGGGCTACAGTCCATGGGGTCGCAAAGAGTCAGACATGACTGAGCAACTTTCACTCACTCATCTATTCTACATATGATAATGTTAGTTTCTATGTTACTCTTTCCATACATCTCACCCTCTCCTCCCTTTTCCCCTAGTCCACTAGCCTATTCTCTATGTCTGTTTCTCCATAGCTACCCTGTAAATAAATTCTCTAGTACCATTTCCATATATATGTGTTAGAATACGATATTTATCTTTCTCTTTCTGACTTACTTCACTCTGTATAATAGGTTCTAGGTTCATCCACCTTATTAGAACTGACTCAAATGTGTTCCTTTTATGGCTGAGTAATATTCCATTGTGTATATGTACCACAACTTCTTTATCCATTCATCTGTCAGTGGATATCTAGATTGCTTCCATGTTCTAGCTATTGTAAATAGTGCTGCAGTGAACAGTGGAATATAAGTGTCTTTTTCAATTTTGGTTTCCTCAGGGTATATGCTTAGGAGTGGGACTGCTGGGTCATGTGGTGGTTTTATTCCTATTTTTTTTAAGAATCTTCATACCATCTTCCATAGTGGCTGAATCAATTTACATTCCCAACAACAGTGAAAGAGTGTTCTCTTTTCTCCATACCCTCTCCAGCATTTATTGTTTGTAGACTTTTTAATGAAGGCCATTCTGACTGGTGTGAGGTGATATATCATTCTAGTTTTGATTTGCATTTCTCTAATAATAAGCGATGTTGAGCATCTTTTCATGTGTTCCTTAGCCATCTGTATGTCTTCTTTGGAGAAACATCTGTTTAGGCCTTTTTCCCACGTTTTGATTGGGTTGTTTGTTTTTCTGGTATTGAGTTGTATGAGCTGCTTATATATTTTGGAACTTAACCCTTTGTCAGTTGTTTCATTTACTATTATTTTCTCTCATTCTGAGGGATATCTTTTCACCTTGCTTATAGTTTCCTTTGCTGTGCAAAAGCTTTTAACTTTAATAAGGTCCTGCTTGTTTACTTTTAGGTTTATTTCCATTACTCTAAGAGGTGGGTATGACCCACCTCTGTGAGAGGATCTTGTTTTGATTTATGTCATCAAGTGTTCAGCCTATGTTTTCCTCTATGAGTTTTATAGTTTCTGGTCTTACATTTATTTAGGTATTTAATCCATTTTAAGTTTATCTTTGTGTATGCTGTTAGGAAGTGTTTCAATGTCATTCTTTTACATGTAGCTATAAAAGACCATTTATTGAAGAGGCTGTCTTTGCCCCACTGTATATTTTTGCCTCCTTTGTTAAAAATAAGGTACCCATAGATGCATGGATTTATTTCTGGGCTTTCTATCTTGTTCCATTGGTCTATATTTCTGTTTTTGTGCCAGTACCATACTGTCTTGATGACTGTAGCTTTGTAGTATAATCTGAAGTCAGGAAGGTTGATTCCTCCAGCTCCATTCTTCTTTCTCAAGACTGCTTTGGCTATTCGGGGTCTTTTTTGTTACCATATGAATTGTGAAATTTTTTGTTCTAGTTCTGTGAAAAATGTCATTGGCAATTCAATAGGGATCACATTGAATCTGTAGATTGTGTTTGGTGGTATAGCCGTTTTCACAATATTGATGTGTTTGGTAGTATAATCATTTTCACAGTATTGACTCTTCCTACCCAGGAACATGGGATATCTCGCCATCTGTTTATGTTGCCTTTGATTTCTTTCATTAGTGTCTTATAATTTTCTGTGTACAGGTCTTTTGTTTCCTTAGGTAAGTTTATTCCTAGATATTTAATTCTTTTTGTTGCAAGGGTGAATGGGATTGATTCCTTAATTTCTCTTTCTGATTTTTCATTGTTAGTATATATAAATGCAAGTGATTTTTGTGTATTGCCTTTATATCCTCAGTTCAGTTCAGTCACTCAGTCGTGTCCGACTCCTTGCGACCCCATGAATCGCAGCACGCCAGGCCTCCCTGTTCATCACCATCTCCCGGAGTACACTCAGACTCACGTCCATCGAGTCCGTGATGCCATCCAGCCACCAAACTTTGCCAAATTCACCAATTAGCTCTACTAATTTTTTGATATTATCTTTAGGGTTTTCTATGTACAGTATCATGTCATCTGCAAACAGTGAGAGCTTTACTTCTTTTCTGATCTGGATTCTTTTTACTTCTTTTTCTTCTCTGATTGCTGTAGCTAGGACTTCCAGAACTATGTTGAATAATAGTGGTGAAAGTGGACATCCTTGTCTTGTTCCTGACCATAGGGAGAATGCTTTCAGTTTTTCACCATTGAGAATAATGTTTACTGTAGGCTTATCACATATGGCCTTTACTGTGTTAAGGTACGTTCCTTCTATTCCCATTTTTTGAAGAGTTTTAATCATAAATGGGTGCTGAATTTTGCAAAAGGGTTTTTATGCATCTATTGAGATTATCGTGTGGTTTTTATCTTTCAATTTGTTAATATGGTATATTGCATTGATTGATTTGTGTATATTGAAGAATCCTTGCATCCCTGGAATAAATACAACTTGATCATGGTCTATGAGCTTTTTGATGTGTTGCTGAATTCTATTTGCTAAAATTTTGTTGAGGATTTTTGTTCATCAGTGATATTGGCCTGCAGTTTTCTTTTTTGTGTTGTCTTTGTCTGGTTTTGGTATCAGGGTGATGGTGGCTTTGTAGAATGAGTTTTAGAAGGATAGGCATTAGCTCTTTTCTAAATGTTTGATAGAATTCTCCTGTGAAGCCATCTGGTCCTGGGCTTTTGTTTTTTGGGAGATTTTTGATCACAGCTTCAATTTCAGTGCTTGTAATTGGATTGTGTGATATTCTTTTGATAATCTTTCTCAAAGCTGCAATTACAAGATGCCCCTAATATGGTCCAAGGAGAAAAGACATCTTTCTTTAATATGCTGTCTTCTCAAAAGAATTTCTTATACTTTCTTTACACTGTATAACCACACCACAAAAATTGTCCTAAAAGTGAATGATAAATACTGGCAGCCTAGGAGCAACAGTTATAAGTCAGTAGAGCTGTTGTGTGAACCTGTCTCCTCAATCCAGATTGAGAGACATAATTCCCAGGCTCTGTCCTGATTCTGGTCTTGTTAATTTATTTTTTCATCAACCTGGAATTAGAACCTTAATCCATGGCTCTGTTCTCAAACTCTACTCTGAGCTGACTTCAAGTCTAAATGCTGCTCCTAGCCTCAAAATTGTACTGTGTTGTTCATCTGGCCTGATATTATATACCTCTTATCTCCATTCATATTTAAGACTCACACCAATAAGCAGAACGTTTCCTGTTTCCAGAACCCTCCAGCAACAGCAGTCTTTAGCTTCATCTACTCAAGCGATTCATGATTTCTGAAACTCTCAAACTTGCTCTTCTTATGCAATCTTTCCCCATGGTAATCACTAGGGTTATCCTAAAACACAATGCATGGGGAAAAAAATAGAAAAATGTCCCAGTTCTCATTATGCCTTTCTCTTCTTTAATAACCTCTGGTGTTTCCTCAAAAATGATAATCAAATTGCTTACTTTGGTAGAGAAAATTTCTTAAAATCTTATTCCAAACAAATTTATAGACTTCATCTCTAAACATCAGCTTTTTATAAAAGTATTTCTTAAAAATAAAGAGCCTTTAGGTTGAGTGGGCATAACTCAGCTTAGCTTTTATACTTCTTAAACAGGTTCCTGAGAAATTATCAAGCTCTCAGTAAAAGATTGCTTCTCTCTTTATTTTGATAAAATTTACTGAGTTTCTGGAATACATTCTTCAGCCTCAAATTGGAATAATCTTGAGCCAAAGAGAGGCAGACACACTGTTAATAAAAAATGAGGAGGGTCTGCTTTTAAGGGTCTGCCCTTAAGGCAACCCGGGACACCCTTTGCAAATGTTTGGCCTGAACTCAGTCAGAAGGCTGGTTGCTTGTAAACCACAAAATCTACCCTGCCTGATTTAAGGCCAGCAAATGACTAACTTGAAGTTTATCTTTGAAGTCAAATGGCTTCCAAGGAAGTATGACTTGAAGCTCTTTGTGTAATGAAAGGCAATCATGTGTCTTTTCCATGTAAAATTTGGACTTCATCCCATTGCGAAGGAAAATTCAGACAGTAAGCATGATTCACAGTCTCTGCTTTACCTACCAACATCTGCTTGTTGTTTTTTTCAGAGCGTTGGCATTTTCTAATGGACTCTATTCTACCCACAAAAACACTATCTTCTTTCACAGCCCTAAGAAACTGTTTTATTTATATATTTATTCTGTTCTCGCCTTTTAGCCACAATTTGAGACCCTGGATATCCTATGTAAGTTCTGAAAATATGGTTTTCTGGGAATAACTAGTCATAAGGAACAAAGGATTGAATAGTTTGTATGTATGCCATCATCTCACCTAGGTATAGAAAAGTCTGTATGGAATTTGGAACATACAATTGGGGAAAGAAACGTTAAAAAAAGTCAGACATTGTATTAACTATTGTTCCATTCAAAAACTCAGTATCCTAAAACAACAAGAATTTATTATTTTTCATGCTTCTGAATGATGGCTTTGTCGTGCTTCTCATTTTGCCTATGACTACATTCATCTAGAGGGTTGACTTAGATCATCTCGGGAGGAGTGCTAGACTATGAGTCCTTATGACATGGCTATCTCAGGGTTCCCACAGGGCCAGCCCCAGCGCACAAGCATGTATTAAGACTCTGATTAGGTCATTTTTACTGAGAATCTATTAGGCAGAGCAAGTCATAAGTCCAAGCCCAATCAATGTCAATGTGGAAGGGACTACAATGTGGAAGGGTATGGATACTTGAGAATCATTCACTAGGATCATTATTGTAACAACCTACCACAAATGAGGGGGCTTCCCTGGTGGCTCAGAGGTTAAAGCGTCTGCCTCCGATGCGGGAGACCCGGGTTCGATCCCTGGGTCGGGAAGATCCCCTGGAGAAGGAAATGGTAACCCACTCCAGTATTCGTGCCTAGAGAATCCCATGGACAGAGAAGCCTGGTAGGCTACAGTCCACGGGGTCACAAAGAGTCGGACACGACTGAGCGACTTCACTTTCACTTTCACCACAAATGATGGTAAACATAGTTTATTTTCACACTGAGACAGGCCCCTACAGAATAATGGCTTGTTTTCCAAATTTAGCACAATTACTCAGCTAGAGTGGGGCTTTCCTGGTGGCTCAGACAGTAAAGAATCTGCCTGCAATACAGGAGACCTGGGTTTGATCCTTGGGTTGGGAAGATTCCCTGGAGAAGGGACTGGCTACCCACTACAGTATTACCTCAAGAATTCCATGGACAGAGGAGCCTGGTGGGCTACAGTCCATGGGGTCACAAAGAGTTAGACATGACTGAGCAACTAACACTTTCATTTTTCACTCACCTGGAGAGAACATAAACTAATCAATGTGTTGTCAATATGAGAATCAGGATTACTGACTAAAGGGCTATTGATGTGGTAACTACTAGATAAAAAGATACGTGTTCTGATATTGAAAGCACATCATGTAAAATGTAGAAACAATAGAAATAAATCCACATCTAAACACATTAGAAGCATACAGTGTTTCAAGAAAAAAATAGAAAATTCTTCTTTAAAAGGAAAGAAAAAAAGGATTAACTAAAAGTGTAAAGCATTCAGAAAGAGAGAACAAATCTTATCAGTAACAATAGACTGGGTAAAATAATGGAGTAATATCTTCTAGATATTGAGATTGATCTTCAATTAGAATTCTATACTTAATTGAACTATCATTCAATAATAAGGGGAAATTTAAAAAATTTAGATTGTAAAAGCTTAAATGCTGTCTCTTATACACATCTGGAAAAAAAAAAACAACTCTGCAAGTCTTATAAGTTATCACTTATTGGTGACAATCAGTTTAAAGTCTTCTCTGTTAGCTTCATGAGATGAGACCGCAGGAGGCTTGTTCCCCACTGTATTCCACTTCTTGGCTCATCCCGTGGCATAGAATAGGCACTCAATATTTTACACACACACACACACACACAAAATAACAGGCAAATGAAAATGTAAAGTTAATTTAGCATAGTTAATGTGAGATACATTAGACTTTAACAGAAAAATTAACAGAAAAGTCCACATAAAGATACAAGTCAATAACTTATTAAATAAAGTCAATAACTTATATGTGAATAAATATGAGAAAACCATCAGAAATACAATGAAAAATGCACATATCCAAAATCAATGGGAAATTTTAAACATACCTCTATCAGAAGTAAGCAGAAATTAAGCAGAAACTAATTAACACCTGTACAGAAGGTCTAAGTGACATGATTAATAAGCCAAATCTGATAGAACTCATGAATCCAGTAAATAGAGAATACAAAGTTCTCTCAAGCACAAAGGAATAGTTGCAAAATGTGACCATATATTAAGTGAAAAGGCAATCTCAATAAATACTAAAAATATATACAGCATATATTTCATGTTTTCTGGCCAATTATATAAGAAATCAATGTTAGAACGTATTTTTAAATCACAAAAAATTTAAAAAACACACCCTTTAAATAACTAATGGCTTTAAGTAGAATTTGCAATGAATATTATAAAAGATACAGACCTGAACAACTGAAATGTATCTAAGTGATTCTCAAGAAACATTTATTTATAGCCCTCAATAATTTTATTAAGAAACTGGAAAGATTAAGTATAAATGAGTTAAACATTTGACTTACAAAGCTAGACAATAACTGATAGAATATGCCAAAATAAAATAGAATACAGGAAATATGAAATAGCAGAAATTGGTAAAGCGAGCCTCTCTTGTAGCTAGAAGGCACATGTGAGTAAGTTCTGGTCACTGGAGTATTATAAGAGAAAGCTTTGTTTTTACAAAGTGAGGGCCTCTTTTCTTCTTCTACATAGTCCTTCCAACTGGCTGTAATGCAGATGAAAAAGTTATTATTAAGCAGATCATCCTTGGCTATAAGGAATGAAGGCCACACAAAGTACAGGAAAAAGGTAGAGGAAGTAGGGGTCCACAATACTGTGGCACTCCTTTTTCAGTTCTGTACTGACTAAGTGGACTCAGATAAGAAACAAGGAAAAGCTACAGAAAAATCCACTCCTGAAAAAAGTGGTGATCTCTCTCAGAATGCAATGAAATGCAATGCACCCCTTAAAGGATAATTAACAAAGAACATTCCCACTAAGTAATGAAAATCAATTCAATACTCATTTATGTAGATAAACTAAAAATTAGCAAATAAGAATGGATGAGGAACATCCTGAACCAGATAAAGGTTTTTTCTATCCAAAGTCTCCTGCAAATATCATATGAGGACACTGCACATTGCTTTCTATTCAGCAATACACTGGGGATGCTAGACAATTTAATAACACAAGAAAATTAAATAAAATGGCCAAGATCACAGAGATCAAAACAAATTATCTTTTTATTTGTAAATGACATGGTTGTCCATATAAGAAATGCAAGAAAATATACAAATTATTAGAAAGGAGTCTCCTAGTCTGTTTAGAGAAACCTGAAAGTTTTGGCGGCGGTGGTGGTAGTTTAGTTGCTATTGTATCTGACTTGCATCACCATGAACTGTAGCCTGTCAGGCTCCTCTGTCCATGGGGCTTCCCAGGCCAGAATACTGGAGTGGCCATTTCCTTCTCCAGGGATCTTCCCGACCCAGGGGTTGAACCCATGTCTCCTGCATTGCAGGCACTCTCCTGCTTTGCAGGTGAATTCTCTACTGCTGAGACACCACAGGAAACCCTCTAAAAGTGTTAGGGGGACATAATATGGTATGGATGTGAGAGTTGGACCATAAAGAAGGCTGCACACCAGAGAATTGATGCTTTTGAACTGTGGTGTTGGAGAAGACTCTTGAGAGTCCCTTGGGTTACAAGGAGATCAAGCCAGTCAATCCTAAAGGAAATCAACCCTGAATATTCATTGGAAGGACTGATGCTGAAACTGAAGCTCCAATACTTTGGCTATGTGATGTGAAGAGTCGACTCTTTAGAAAAGACCCTGATGCTGGGGAAGATTGAAGGCAGGAGTAGAAGGGGATAACAGGGGATGAGATGGTTGAATGGCATCACTGACTCAATAGACATGAGTTTGAGCAAGCTCCAGGAGATGGTGATAGGAAGGCCTGGTGTATGACAGTCCACAGGGTTGCAAAGAGTTGGACATGACTGAGCCACTGAACAACAAATATGGTAAATTACCCTACAAATAAAACCTCTTGATTTTTGTGCGGTTAATTGCAAGTAGATTTTTAAATGGATGACTAAGCTTGACTACCTTATAAATCAAACTGACCAATCATATTTATATTGATATTTGCTATACAACAAGTGTTTTAGTCAGTGTGAGCTATCATGATAAAATACTATAGACGAGGTGGCTTAAACAGAAATAAATTTTGTTCTCGAGGCTGAAAAATTCAATATTAAGGTCCAGCAAGGTTTGATTTCTGGTGAGAACTCTGTTTATGGCTTATGGATGTCTGTCTTCCCCTCTGTCCTCACATGGCAGGGAGCAGGGATTAGAGAGAGAGAGAGAAAGTGTGTTCTGTGGTGTCTCTCCTGGTAAGGGCACTAATTTCATAATGAGAGCCCCATCTTCATGACCTCACTTAAGCCTAATTATCTCCCCAAGAACCCATTTCCAAATGCTGTCACACTGGAAGTTTTCAACATATAGATGGAGGAGTTGGAGACATGCCTTCAGTCCATAGCAACAAGTCTTCACACTTGCACATTAGGAAACATTTACTGTGTGATATAGGGAATAAGGGATAAAAGCCAACTATAAGTAATATTCATAAGCAATGAGCAAAATTAGTCTCATAGGTGAAAAGAAACATATTTTTAAAAAGACTTCAGGCAAATGTGGCAAGCATCTTTTCAAAAAACATTCTACAAAGATGTCTCAAACCTCCTCAGGCAGTCATTTATGAAGCATCTCAATTCTGCATCGCTTGGATGCTGATGAGACCCACCTGCCAGCAGCAGCAGGAGCCTAAACAGGATGGCCAAAAATCCCAAGAAAATAATCAAGATAGAAAAATAAGCCATCATCAGCTTCTGAGTAAGGAACTGGCTGACAGTCACATAAAAAGCCATAGACTAAATAGAAATTTCCCGTCCTAAAAATGAAATGCGTGTGGAATTCTTGGTAAGTGATATCCAGTACAACATACACATAACATTATCATGATTTGCAAACCTACTCTGTGTTTTCTTTGTAGGTACAAGCTTCCTTCATTCAGTTACTGCTGCTAGGTGAAGGGTAGAGCCTCCTGAGATGCAATGTGATACCAAGAGCAAAGCTGTCCATGGCATTAGTACTAGAAAAACTACCTTCTTGGCTCAGTCATAAGATTCTCATTTTGCTAAGAGAATCAGGAATTTCCTAATTCAACTGGTTCTCAACTTTAGCATGAAAGGTCCTGAAACATTCTTAGCAGACTGAGGTTTAAAAATGTAAGAAATAACTAGATGTTTTAAGAAAACTTTTATGTGTGCTTTTGTGTTTTACTTTGTGTTTCTGTGTACAGAAATGAATAAAATGTAGTATTCTTCATTTACAAATTGATCCTAATGACCCTCTTATTTTCTAGCAGAGATGATCTATTTATAAGCTGAAATTCTCTAACAAATAAGGGCAAAAAGAGGGCTGCACAAACTCAATGCCCACAAACAAAAAAAAATCTGCAATTGGTGTATACAGTAATTGAACCCAGAAATATAGGATAAGTTTCAAGCATCATGTCTACACAAGTCCTTATTGTGTTAAAACATTTCAGAGCAAGAGGTGTCATTTTATCATTGCATATTTAGTAGTAATACATGCCCCTGGGTTCTGGTTTCACTTTTGATACTGGGTAGCTGACCAGGGCTAAGTAATTTATGCCCTCCTACTCTAGATTTATGACATGAGAAGGAGACTGAAAGAAAAATAGAAAGAACAGAATGGAGAGGCAGCAGAATTGGGCTGAAGTTCCAAATGACTTAACCCTCGAGGCAGAACACATTTAGGGTAACAATAAGCTAAATAATTTCCAAAGCACTGACCCTGCACTAAAGCTGCCATTAGGAAATGACGATGGAGGAGAGATGCTTAAAAACTATTCCCTAAATTCAAGCCTCACTTCCTCCATGAGGTTAAATTCATCTCTTCTTACACCACCCTGGTAGTTATCAGATTGTCTTATAATATTATATTTTTATATTTTTACCTTGGTCATTTTACTATCAGTTCGCTGCTAGTTTTTTTCTGAGAAATAATGTTTCATGGAATATGGAACTCAAGTGTGCATTTAATTCTGTATTGATACCACTATTTTTTTCCCCTGTGATTTAGACTACATATGCCTTTTAAAGAAATAGTCAGATGTTCCAATGGAAGGTTCTACAAGAGAACCATAGAATTTTAGAGGTAGAAAGGGATAGTAGACAATGTATTTCAGTAATATTGTTTACATAAATCTCACAGCCTGGATAAGGCAGATTCCTGTCACTAGGCTCTTAGCCCAGCAGTCTCTGGACTATTATCACCAGAGATAATAGTCTCTCACATGAATCAATGATTCTTTCCAGTTGCTGACAGTCTGCTTTGTTCTGATTTCTCTTCATAAAAATAATAGGATAGTTTAAATGTTCTAAGATTTTTCATTTAAAAAAAAGACAACCAAACAAAACCTACTGGAACCTGATAAAATTAGTACATGATCAGTAGAGTTACTAAGTTATCTCCTAAGTTTTTCTGTGATACAATGAAAAGTAGCAGTTTAATTTTAGGGAGTAGAACCAAATGGTCAGAAGCATATATTCTGGAGTCATAAGATCCGTAGACCTGCCATATACGAGTTGCATGACTTTTTTGAGCTTTAATTTTCACATTTCAAAACAGAAATAGTAGTTACTCCCATAGGGTTGAGAAGATGATGTGAAATCATTGATAGACACACACAGGTCAGTGGCTAACATGACAAATGTGTCATTACAATTATCTGATACATTTTATCCCTTTAAATATTTTAATATTATCAAATAAAATAAACTTCAACAAGTTAATGTTTATTTTTTTTATTTTATTTTTACTTTATTTTACTTTACAATACCGTATTGGTTCTGCCATACATTGAAGTTTTAACTTTGTGTATATTATTTCATGTGATCCACTTAAAAACCTGCTAAGATAAAACCCGGAGTAACGGAAAACTTGATCCAGATTTTCCTTTCACTTTTCTTCTAAAGGTGTTTCTTCCATCAAGGTACTGAAAAGGAAAGCTTAGGAAAGACTTTCAGAGTTAGGTCTCAAATTCATAACACAACTTGATTTAACTACAAAAATTGCTTTCTCATGTAAGTTGGATGGTTAATCAGTGTCACATTAGAAGAAAAGTTCTTCTCTGTTGTCCCCTGGCATGAAAACAAGATGAAACCAGTAACAAGAATTATCCTCCAGTAGGATGTGCTTCTTGGATGCTGAGATTCTCGCAGACATAAATAAGTCTGTGTCTGCGTGAGAGCTGAAAGCACCAATTTAAATAAACACTCTCATAGAGAGGAAGTATATTTCTCATACACAATTTTGCTAGGAAATAAGGCAGCAAAGAATCCACCTGCAATGCAGGAGATGTGAGTTCAGTCCCCTGGAGAAGGAAATGGCAACCCACTCCAGTATTTTTGCCTGAAAAATCCCACGCACAGAGGAGCCTGATGGGCTACAGTCCATGGGATCACAAAGAGTCGGACACAACTTAGTGACTAAACAACAGAAAAGGCTTAGTTAACAAGGCAGGTTATAATAAAACAGACCAATTCTCACAGTATTAAATGCTAATATAATTAAAAGAGAACATCTCAGTGTTTCATAAATAAAGCTAAAAATGCAGGGAAGACTGACTCCTCTGATAGTCATCTTTCTTAACTGCCTAAACCTTTGTCTGTATTTTTTCACGATACCAGTGCCATCCCCTTTTTAGTTTGAATGGCTATATGTTCCTGAAAATATCCAGCTTATTTATTCTTCCTGGGAGTAATCAAACCAGATAAACATAAGTGCTTGTAATACCAAGATGCTGAGGCTTATTTCTGGCTGCTACACAGCCCGGGGGCCATGGGCTTGACAAGTCAAGGAGTTCCAATAGACTATATTGCTCCAACACCTTGTAGAAAGGCTTTCTATTTGTAAATTTTTGCTATTGATTTGCATTTCCCTAAGAAGGGCACTCTTGGACTGGGAGATAGGAAGCCATTAGAAGTGATTCCAGTTTTGCTATAAATGGCTAGGTTATGGGGTTATTTTCATTTTTTTCTTGTTTTCTTCATCTAAAGAAGAGTTTGGATTAAAGGGTTTTTAGTATCCTGCCCAGGTCAAATATTCTATGATTCTGGGTAGTTTATCACTAGTTACCAAGTAATTTACAATATCTTCTTGTGCTTGTTTGGGGTTTTAGCTGTGGTTTAGTTTCTTTTGGTTTTGCTTCTGTACTTTAATCCTGAGTTTAGGTAGGAACCTCTCTCACATCTTTAAAGAAGCAGGTTAGTCTGTGTGCACTCCCGAAGTGCTCAGACCTTGTTGCAGGGGAATAATGTTTTCTAAAGTCAGAGTGAAACCTAAAATATAATTGGCTGAGAGGCATTTCCTGGGAAAATTCACAAAGTCCTCTCACATACTTTTACGTTATCCTCCAGAGTACCTCAAGTTCTATTTATTCTTCAGGCACTGAAATAACCCCAGCATATTTCAGTAACAGGTCAAGAAAGAGCATCTTTCTGACTTCACCATGTATGGTTTCAATTCAACTGTTTCCATTTTCACATCACACGCTGCTCCTGAGTCGAGCTGTCGCAAACATGACATACAGCCACATCTCCCCCAAAAGGGCAACGTATGCTTGCTGGGAAGGGGCACATTGAAATTTCAACCAATCACTTGCAGCTTTTATTCTTAACCCAGCCCAAATAGTTTAATAGCTCTTCTTGCCTGTTATAAATAGGTTCTGCTGCCTATCACGCCAGCTCACTGGGAAAAAATGCAAACAGTCCCAGGAATGAACTACTCAGGAAGGTTGTACTGCTTGGTAAGAGCTATTTTATTTTAAATGACAAAATTTCCTCCAGACACAAAGAAAGCCTTACATTTTTAGTTTGTGAGTTTCTCATCCTAAGGAATGATTTGATGTTTCATGCGAAAAGAATAAGTAAGAGAGAGATCACAAGCAAGAGAGAAAGAGAGAGAGGAAGTTACATCTTAATAAAAATGTGCTGAGCAAAACCTTTCTCCTCTAGTTGGCCTTTAAAGGAATGCTCATTATTTTGACCAAATCAGTGTGGTCATGTTACCTTCTCCAGGAACAAATACAGTTCATGTAAAGACCTGTTCAGAAGGACATCTAGAAAGCCATGGAGGGAAACACATTACAGAAGACATCAAGTTGAGCCCACTGAATCAAAAAAAAAAAAAAAAAAAAAAAATATCAGGAACAAAGTTTCAGCAACTGGACTTGTACTTTTCCTCCCAAACTAAGAAGTGAATGTGAGAAATACTCTGTATTGTTAAAGAAAGAGTTAGTTTTCTCTTTGAATAAAAACCAATCAATAATGCACGAAGAAACAAATATGTGAAGACAGTAACAACTGCAAACTTCTCTGTTTCAACATCAGTAAACTGTCATATTTGTAAGGGGGATTTTGAGTCTTTGATTTCTGAACCTAGAAATATTTATCATTCCTGCTACAAGATAAGGAGGAAGCACATGATGAAATGTCTTTTTATTGTGGTGACAAAATACAGTTCTAAAGGGTTTCCATGTCTTTTAAATATAGATATGTGCTTTTTGCAAGATCACCATATCTCAAATTCAACTGCACATGACAATGATTTCCGGATTTTTTTTACAGTCGTAATCCTTTTCTTGACCTAAATCCCTTGCTCCGCAATTGGGAAGTTAGATGCTGTATGTTTTTCAGTATACCCAGTTTTAATAGTTCTGGATTTCTTGAAGATTCTTAAATAAACTTTGTTCAGAGCATATGGTCTACAGAAATGATGTTATATGATGTTTACTTTTGAACAATATGTCACAGAGTTTTGAATTCTAGTCTGATCCATATTTATAGTGTAAATCATAGTTCTAGTGATGCCAAAACACATCTTATATCTACAATGTTGTTAAGCATTTAAACAAGGAAGCCATTACACCGAATGTGTCTCCACTGCCTCAGCAGCCTACATAAATGAACCTGAACCTCAGACAGAGTCAATGCACTGGAATCCAAAACAATAAAAGTTAGGAGAAACCAATCCCAAATAGCCAACTAGGCTTTTCCAAATAAGGCCACTGCTTAAGCTATCACCAATCAAATCATGTCTTAGCTTTGGTTTACAGTCTCTCTATAAAATCCTTGCCCCTTACTCCTTTTGGAGGGGTCCTCCTAACTACTTTTGGTTTGATGCTGCTTGATTTGAATTAATGTATGTTCAGATAAATGGCTTCTCAGGCAGCACCAGTGATAAAGAACCCTCCTGCCAGAGAAGGAGACATAAGATATGCAGATTCGATTTCTGGGTTGGGAAGATTCTCTGGAGGAAGGCATGACAACCCACTCCAGTTTTCTTGCTTGGTGAATCTCGTGAACAGAGGAGACTGGCAGGGTGGCACGGAGTTGGACACAACTGAAGCCTCTTAGCATACACATATGCACGCGTGCTCAGATAAACTGTTAAAAAAGTGCAATGTGCCTCAGTTTACTTCTTAACGAAATGCAGCCAATGACATTAGGGCCTTTCCTGATGGCTCAGTGGTAAAGAATCCACCTGCCAAGGCAAGAGATGAGGATTCAATCCCTGGGTCGGGAAGATCCCCTGGAGAAGGAAATGGCAACCTACTTCAATATTCTTGCCTGGGAAATCCCATGGACAGAGGAGAATGGTGGGCTATATATAGCCTATAGGGTCACAAATTGTCAAATGTGACAGCAACTGAGGATGGATGCACACAAGCAATTACATCATTTTTAAAATAAAAACTAGGAAAGTTATTGGAACAATTATTCTTAAAGTTTTTTAGTTAACTCTTGGTCTAAGAAACATTAACTTGTCCAAAATCAAGGAAATGCAAACATAGTAGAAGAATGTTGGAGTTGTCAGACACTTCAAAAATAGTGAAACCTGAACCTAAACCCAAGGTTTTGCTAGCCCAGACGCTGTGTCCATCAAAGCTTGATGAAAATACACATGAGGGCTTTATTACAGGGATTTGAAACTTTCACATAGACTTCATAGAGTGTCTAAATAAGATTTTTTTAAATTGAATCTTCTAAATTGCTCTTAAAAAAAATCCCTTCCCTATTCCCTTTCAATACAACAGTGTCCATGTTAATTCTCCTCCTTACCAAAATTTAGCAGAATACTCAGAGGCTATTAAAATGCTTATGTAACTGATGAAAGAAATTGAAGATGACACAAACAGATGGAAAAATATGTCATGTTCTTGGATTGAAAGAATTAATATTGTTAAAATAACCTTACTTCCCAAGGCAATCTACAGATTCAATGCAATTCCTATCAAAATACCAACAGAATTTTTCACAGAAGCAGAGCAAAAAATTTTTTTTAATTTGTATGAAAATACAAAAGACCCTGAATAGCCAAAAAAACCTTGATAAAGAATAATGGAGCTGGAGGAATCAGGCTCCCTGACTTCAGAGTATACTAAAAAGCTACAGTAATCAAACCAGTAAGATATCAGAGCAAAAACAGATATAAACATATAGATCAATAGAACAGGATAGAAAGCCTAGAAGTAAACCCATGCACCTATGGTCAACTAATCTATGAAAAAGGAAGCAAGAATATACTAAAGGAAAAAAGACTGTCTGTTCAACAAGTCATACTAGGAAAACCAGACAAGTACATGTAAAAGAATGAAATTAGAACATTCTCTAACATCATATGCAAAAATAAATGCAAAATGGATTAAAGATCTAAATGTAAGACTGGAAGATATAAAACTCCTAGAGGAAAACATAGGCAGACAAAACCCTTTAACGTAAATTGTACTAGTATTTTTTTGGATCCATCTCTGAGGGTAAGGGAAATAACAAAAATAAACAAATGGGACCTACTTAAACTTAAAAGCTTTTGCACAGCAAAGGAAACAATAAACAAACAAACAAAAAAAGATGATCTACAGAATGGGAGAAAACACTTGCAAAGAATGTCACCAACAAATGATCAATTTCAAAAATATACAAAGAGCTCATATATCATATAGCTCAATATTTTTAAAAAATTTAAAATGAACAGAAAACCTAAATAGATATTTCTCCAAAGAAAACATCAGTTCAGTTCAGTTCAGTTGCTCAGTCGTGTCCGATTCTTTGCGACCCCATGAATTGCAGCATGCCAGGCCTCCCTGTCCATCACCAACTCCCGGAGTTCACTCAGACTCACGGCCATCGAGTCAGTAATAATCAAGACATGTAAGCAATCTAAGTGTCCATTGACAGATGACTAGATGAAGATGTATATATATACACACACACACAATGGAATATTAGACCTAAAAAAAGAATGAAATAATGTCATTTGCAGCAACATGACTAGACCTAGAGATTATCACCCTAAGTGAAGTAAAACAAAGACAAATATCATATGGTATCACTTATATGTGGAACCTAAAGAAGTGATAAAATTAATTTATAAAACAGAAAGATATTCACAGAAAACCAATTTATGGTTACCAAAGGGAAAATGTGGGGGAGGGATAAATTGGAGCTTGGGATTAAAATATATACACAACTATATATAAAATAGATAACCAACAAGGGCCTACTGTATAGCACAGAGAACTATACTCAATATCTTGTAATTATCTATAATAGAAAAGAATCTAAAAGAGATTATTTTTTATTCTGAATCACTTTGCTGTACATCTGAAGTTAACACAACATTGTAAATCACTATATGCCAATAAAAATTAAATAAATATAAAGTTTATGTAAACTGATTCTGCCCCTGTGAGAAGCAGGTATACATTATTGTCTATATTTGTTTTCTAATTTAAATGCCTTCTTCAAAGAATTTTTAAATTTCAACTTCTTGGCATTTGGAGTATTTCCTGTGACCCCACCTTTCTCCTGGCCAATTAATGACTCATCAGTGCTATGTCATCTGCCACCAAACTCTCCAGATAAAGTGTGACTCTGATACAGCCATTATGGTCAACAGTATGGAGATTCCTTTAAAAACTAGGAAAAACTACCATATGACCCAGCAATCATACTACTGGGCATATACCCTGAGATAAGCATAACTGAAAGACATATGTATCCCAGTGTTCACTGCAGCACTATTTACAATAGCCAGGACATGGAAGCAACCTAGATGTCTGTCAATAAATGAACTGTATATACAACAAACAGATGAAGTATATATACAACTTTGAAAGAAGTTGTGGTATGTATAGACAATGAAATATTTCTTAGCCAATAAAAGGAACGAATTTGAGTCAGTTCTAGTGAGGTGAATGAACCTAGACCCTGTTATACAGAATGAAGTAAAGTGAAAATCACTCAGTTGTGTCTGACTCTGCAACCCCATGGACTATACAGTCCATGGAATTCTCCAGGCCAGAATACTGGAGTGGGTAGCTGTTCCCTTCTCCAGGGGATCTTCCCATCCCGGGTATTGAACTCAGGTCTCCCACATTGCAGGTGGATTTTTTACCATCTGACTTTGTGAAGTTAAGTCACAAACAGAAAAATGTCATATATCAACACATTTATATAGAATTAATTAGTTAATGCTGTGACAACCTAGAGGGTAGGATAGGGTAGGGAGTGGGAGTGAGGTTCAAGAGGGAGGGGACATATGTATACTTATGACCAATTCATGTTGTTGTATGGCAGAAACAATACAACACTGTAAAGCAATATCCTCCAACTAAAAGTAAATTTTTTTAATAAGGGAATTTGATTAATTGCACAGAGCCTAATCATGGTAATCATTAACTAATGTCTAAGTCTAAAGAGTAGAACTTCAGATTAAAGTATCTATTATTTTGACCCACTTGCTTTCAAAAAGCGTTAAGGCAGTTTAAAGAGCAGAATAGTTACAAAATTCAAATGTGAATGCAGGGCTTTGAAATGGCTCAAAACCATACTGGAGGCTCAATCTACCTTTCCAATTTCTACTTACCATGAAAAAAATAGAAACAGCGTGATCTTTAGTCCATTTCTTTCTGTCAGAATAGGTAAAGATTATTTAAAATCCAGACAGTAAATCATCTAAATTTTAAGTCAAGAAATAAAATCCTTCCATCACAGTTCCCTATAAAATCCTTCCCATCATATTTCACAGTATGACAAGAACAATTGGATATGTTAGAAGGTTTCGTGTATTTCAGCAGTCTCTAGTCTTTTTGGTACCAGGAGCAGATTTCATGGGAGACAATTTTTCCACAGACTGGGAGTTGAGATGGTTTCAGGATGACTCAAGTACATTACATTTATTGTTCACTTTATATCTAATCTAATGCTGCTACTGATCTGACAGAAGGTACCAGTCGGTGGCCCAGGAGTTGGGGACTCTTGTATTAAGGTACATAGGATCTGAAAAATACACTGACTTTTCTAATTAGTATTATTGTAGTCCAGCTGATAAACAAATGGACTTCACTGCTAATCATCATATGACCAAGTTAAAAGTGGTTAATGATTTCTTTCACAAATATAGACATTTCAAATCAACATAACTGCAGAGGCATCAGCCAGTAAAGAGTGTAAATAGTAAAGGCATCAGCCAGTAAATTAGAAAATGGTCTTTCATTAAAATTAGAGCAATTCCTAAAGCCTTCACTTACTTTATACTTGGAAATGACGAGCTTTGATCTTAGTTTCAGTTAAAAAATCACCATCCTAGGTACTGTTTCCCTCTTCTTTACAATTTACACTTTTTAAAAACCAGTGTCAGCAATTTCACATCCTCTCTAGCACCTGGGAAAATGCTGTTTCAGACTTACAGGTTACCCTTTACTTCTCTACTTATTTCAGTTCTTAACTGTCTGTGCAAAGTTGGGGAAAATATTTTTTCCAATAAGAGGACCTTTGGTATCCTTCTTGTTTATCCATTTGGTTGTGGCCATGTAGTTTCCTGAATTTAAGTCACCCCGAGATGTGAAAATTATGAAGATCTTTAAACTGCAGACTGTGCTCTTTGAATGATGAGAAGGAAAATCATATAAAAAGTATTTCCAAAAGAAGCATTGACTTCTGGTGGGCAAAATATTGAGCAACATTCCTGTTGAGAAGACAAAATTTCCTTTCAGACAAGTTTGGATATCATTTGGTTAAGACATAGTATTAAGCTATGACAGGTTATAAAATGATGTTGACAAGTGATTTTAATTTTGGAAAAGGATCAAATAATAGAAGCAAAGTATCAATAAAGGGGTCAGTGAAATATTAAAAAAAATCCAATTCTGCCAAGCAAGCAATATTGCTGAGTACATTTTAAATAAATTTCAGCTTCATTGAGGTATAACTGATACATAAAATTGTAAGATATTTAAGGTATACAATGTGTTGATTTGATATACATTATGAAAGGATACCCCATTAATCTAGTTAATTAACACATCCTCTCACCTCATATATTTATCTCTTTTTTTTAGTGAAAATATTTAAGTTCTACTCTCTTTGTGGCTATTGTTTAGTCACTAAGTTCTATCTGACTCTCTCGTGACCCCACTGTAACCCACCAGGCTCCTCTGTCCGTGGGACTTCCCAGGCAAGAAAACTGGAGTGGGTTGCTATTTCCTTCTCCAAGGGATCTTTCTGATCCAGGGGTTGAACCTGCATCTCCTAGATTGGCAGGGGGATTCTTTACCACTGAGCCACCAGGGAAACCCTCTACTCTCTTACCAAATTTCAATTATATAAAAAGTGTTACAACTATAACACTTAGATCCTCAGACTCTATTTATCCAGCGGCTAAAAGACTGTACCCTTTCATCAGCCTCTCCATATTTCACCCATCACCCAACCTCTGAAAAATAACTTTCTACTCTCTGTTTCCATGAGTTAAAATTTTTCTTTTTTTTAAAAAAAGATTCCAAGGTGGGGAGGGAAGATCCCACATATAAATGATATCATGAGAGTCTTTCTCAGTTTGGCTTATTTCATGTGACATAACATCTTCACGTTCCATCCATGCTAACCCATATGACAAAATTTCCTTCTTTCTCATAGTTGAATATTATATTGTGTACATGCACCACATCTTTATCCATTCATCCTTTTATGGACACGAAGGTTGCTTTCACATCTTGGCTATTGCAAATCTTCTTGTAATGAACATGGGAGTGCAGATAACTCACTGATATCCTGTTTTCATTTCCTTTGGATATATACCCAGATGTAGGATTGCTGGATCATATGGCAGTTCTATTTTTAATTTCTTGAGAAAACTCCATACTGTTTTCCATAGGGGCTGCACCAGTTTACATTCCCACCAACAGCACACAGGGTTTCTTTCCTCTATATCTTTACCAATACTTTTCATCTCTTGTCTTTTTGAGAATAGCCACTCTAACAGACATGAGGCAAATTCTCACTGTGGTCTTGATTTGCATTTCCCTGATGAGTGGTGATCTTGAGCACCATTTCATGTACCTGTTGGTCACTTGTATGTCTTGTTTGGAAAACTGTGCTCAGTTCCTCTGCTTTTATTTTACCTGGATTGTTTGGGCTTTTCGTTATTTAGTTGAATAAGTTATAATATTAACCCTCTATCATGCTGGAGAGGGTGTGGAGAAAAGGGAACCCTCTTACACTGTTGGTGGAAATGCAAACTAGTACAGCCACTATGGAGAACAGTATGGCGATTCCTTAAAAAACTGGAAATTGAACTGCCTTATGACCCAGCAATCCCACTGCTGGGCATACACACCGAGGAAACCAGAATTGAAAGAGACACATGTACCCCAGTGTTCATCGCAGCACTGTTTATAATAGCCAGGACATGGAAGCAACCTAGATGTCCATCAGTAGATGAATGGATAAGAAAGCTGTGGTACATATACACAATGGAGTATTACTCAGCCATTAAAAAGAATACATTTGAATCCGTTCTAATGAGGTGGATGAAACTGGAGCCGATTATACAGAGTGAAGTAAGCCAGAAAAAAAAACACCAATACAGTATACTAACACATATATATGTAATTTAGAAAGATGGTAATGATAACCCTGTATGCGAGACAGCAAAAGAGACACAGATGTATAGAACAGTCTTTTGGACTCTGTGGGAGAGGGAGAGGGTGGAATGATTTGGGAGAATGCATTGAAACATGTATACTATCATGTAAGAAATGAATCGCCAGTCTAGGTTCAATACAGGATACAGGATGCTTGGGGCTGGCGCACTGGGATGACCCAGAGAGATGATATGGGGTGGGAGGTGGGAGGGGGGTTCAGGATTGGGAACTCATGTTCACCCATGGCAGATTCAATTCTTTCCCAGGAAAGAATACTGGAGTGGGTGGCCATTTCCTTCTCCAGGGGATCTTCTCAATCCAGGAATCGAACCTACATCCCCTGTATTGCAGGCAGATTCTTTACTACTGAGCCACCTGGGAACTTCTTATCAGGGATCAAACACAAAAAAAATATTGGTATTTCAGGATGTCGCACAAGCACTGTTTCTGTAAAAGCTACTGTCCATTGCTGGTTACCAAAATGTCACAACATCAAATGTACAGGAGGTTTGAACTGTTTGGTCTTAAAGCCTCTGTACAGATAGTGATAATGGGCAATGTATGTGAAAGGAATGAATGTGCCCTAGACACCTGTTTCAGTCTTGGAAGAAAATGACAAAACATGCTCTTCTGTCCCCAGAAACTTCTGGAAAATGTCTGCTGCTGTAACTGATGGGTCACTGTTAGCCTTAGTTACACCAAGGGAGGGATAGTCTGAATAAGCAAACAAAGTCTGTGGTGATAGTCCTTTAGACCATCTTTACCATTTCTCAGTCTCATTAAAAGGGGTAACTTGTGACTATATAGATGTAGCTCCAGAGCTTCTCACCCTCAAGTTATCTTACCACATGGTTACTAAGGATGGAATTTTAATGGACTCAAATCCTTCTATTAGAGATAAAACCAAAGTCTTGAATGAAGATGCTTAGTTAAGATAATGCAAATTACTGAAATCCATTCACACCCTTATAATGTGAAATCCATCAACCACACTTTAAAGGCTGGTATCGAGTTCTCTTCTGTTTACCCAAGAGG
The DNA here is from genome assembly GCA_006410635.1 of Cephalophus harveyi. Classification (NCBI taxonomy): domain Eukaryota; kingdom Metazoa; phylum Chordata; class Mammalia; order Artiodactyla; family Bovidae; genus Cephalophus; species Cephalophus harveyi. The sequence goes on along the minus strand of SJYT01048286.1, from coordinate 398,533 downwards.
GGAAGGTTAGAAAGCAGTTGGAGAGTGTGCAAGGTAGGTCAAGAATGTGGAAGCTGAGGGCTGTAAAAAGGGAGTACGAATTTCAGTAATGTCACAGTTTGGTTTGGGATTGACCACGCAGCTCCAAGTGTCTGTAAATCAACGCTGTTTGTGGAAACTGAGTGCTATTGCAGCTGGCCCTCACCAGTTTAGTATGGGGCTTCCTTCGTGGCTCAGAGGTTAAAGCGTCTGCCTCCAATGCGGGAGACCCGGGTTCGATCCCTGGGTTGGGAAGATCCCCTGGAGAAGGAAGTTTAGTATGGATGACATTAATTTGCAGGAGTCAGTCCTGCCGTTCATGATTATAAAGATTTTGCTTGCTTTTTTAAACAAAGCAGTGTTGTTAATTCAAGATGACTTCCAGACAAAGAATAATGTTAAGCTGGGGCTACCAAGGAGGACCATTTGGGTTCTAATCCTGGATCTTTCTCTTTTAGGCTGTGTGATCTTGAAAAGATAGCTTGACCACTCTGTGTACAAGTTCTCATCCGTAAAAAGGGATGAGAATACTACCTAACACAGAGGATTGTTGCAACAGTTAACAGAGATAACACAGAAATGGCTCTTCATACACAGAAAGCTCTCAATTCATATCTATTGTGATTATTTTCTATATAGGACTGAAAATGCCATCCAAAGTCACTGAACTGACTTACCTGTGACATAAGTCAGCAGGCTCTGGTAAAAAGGAAATTGGGCAACTTAGTAGGATAGACATTTACATCGCACTCTGCAGGCTATTCCAGAATATTTTGTAATTTTATGAGTCATGAAATAGAATGTTGTCAGTATGTAACCCTAGAAATCTGAGAAAGATATGCTACTATCATAGGAACTTTCCTGAAGACTTCCAAAATGACTTCTCAAATATTTATATCAAAGTATACAAACAGCAGAGGAGATGGAAGGGAAGTTGAGATACAGCCCAAAGGAGGCTGGGGCAGGTAGACATTTCTTTTATGTCACCTTTGTGCATGTTTTGTGTTACACACTGCCATACATCTGCCTAAATATAGAAACTCTTTATAAGAAACTCTAAGATGGATGCTCTAGGAAGAGTCACCTTGTTCATCCTGAGTATCAACCACCAGCAATGCTGGCATGGCTATCCAGATATTCAGCTACTCCAGCCTGAGAAGCATGACAACAGGAGATATAAAATAGAACTGCAATTAGCCCACTGCCACTGAAATAGGGCACACAATTATTTAAGTAATAAGGCATAGAAAGGATAAACCAAGTATTCTGGTTCTCCAATCATTTTCAAATGTATTAACAATTTGAAAAAAATTAAAATGTGACTGAGTACACTTTTTATTTACCAAATTTTATATTTTTAAAAATTTATTCAGGAGGTATATCTGATTCTCCGAATAACTTAAAGTCATAATATTGATCTTCAATTAGTGCCTCAGGTTACCCAAGTTATCCTGCTATAGTTTTCAAGTTTTTGTATAAATAAAGCTTTACCTATTATGATTTTGAAAACATGATAATTTGTTTCTTTGTTAATATTTTTTAGCTGATCACTTTTGGGGCTATGGAAAGATCGGAGAGATGTGGAAAATATCTAAAAGAAATAAATCCAGTGAAGTTTTGACATTGTTCTACAGAACAGGGGGTAAAAGCAGTGAGAAGCCAACAGTAGCATAAAACTCTGAGGCACTATGTTCAAATAGGAAGTAAAGCCATTTAAGAAAATACTGATTCTAAAAATTTATATATTTATCCAGCTCTTTTGATGGGTCCTTCTCATATTTTTCAGTGAAAAACATTAAATAGTAAAGTAGATATCAAGTGGGAATTTTCTGTATGATGCAGGGAACCCAAAGCTGGTGCTCTATGACAGCCTAGAAAGGTGGGATGGGGAGGGAGGTAGAAGAGGGGTTCAAGAAGGAGGGGATATATGTATACCTATGACTGATTCATGTTGATGCAGGGCAGAAACAATTACTTTACAATATTGTAAAGTAATTATCTTCTAATTTTAAAAAATAGTACCTAAAAAAAAAGAAAAAACATTAAATACCTGCTCTGATTAATTGGGCTTTTTCCATGCCTTGCAGAATTATGCAGGGTCTGCGGTGTCTCTTTGGGCACATAAAAGTTCTTGGACAATTTCCAGCCATCATTTCAAAATACAAAAATGGACTAGTTTAATTACAGAGAAGTTAATTCATGGACATCATCTTGGCAGTGGTGCAAAGGTAAAAATAACGCCTCTCCATGGAAACCAAATACAACAAGGAAAGTCTAATTGAATCACATGTGTTTCATGGCCTTGAGCCACACTGTTTTGAGTCAGGGACATTTATTTTCCATCACCTTTTGAAAAATAAAGTATCACATTGCAGTTAAATTCCAAAGGTGTTTCTTTCCCCACAAATCAAAATTCAGTAAATTAATTTATCAAAACAACTATATGAACTTTAGATAAACATATTGAGTTAAAACACATGGATTTATCATCACTTCCACCCAGGGTCCCACTAAACTATCATTTAAGACATATAAACAAGCATAAAGCAATGAGGATAAACATTTTTAAAAAGAGAGGATTAAAATAGATGAGAAATGGTGAAGAAATGAACCATCCTTCCAACTGCTCAGACCAAAAATGTTACGTTCATCCATAACTCCAACTCTCTTGCCTTAATATTTCTGTCCAGTCCATGAGGAAATCTCTTAGATCTACCATCAAAATATATTCAAAATTTAACCCTTTTTCACCAGTTTCACAGCTACCACTCAAGTAAAGGCTGCCATTATCTCTTGTCTATATTACTGCAGTAATCTCTTCCCTGACCTCTCCTGATCCACCACTGTCCCATTCTCAGCAGAAGAGTCATTGTTTCTTTTAATAATGTCAGGTCTTCTAAAAACATCAGTCATGTTTAAGCACTCCATTCCCCTCCTGTCTCCTAAAAGGAGATGCCTAATTTTGACAATGGCCCACAATGCCCTACCCCGTCTGGATTTCTGTTCCTGACCTGATCTTACCACTTTTGCCCACGCTATTTTTGGTCCATACTTGCCTCCAGCCTCCAACATATTAGCTATACTGCTGCCTCAGGTTTCATGCTGGGGTGCCTCCTTCTGCCTGGGGTGCTTTCTTCCCAAATTTATACAACTCAATGCTAGCTGTAACTTCACTTTCTCAATGATCCCTTTTCCAACACATCTGAAGTCCAAACTCAATCTTTACATATCTGATATCCATTAACCCACTGCATTTCTTTTCCATAGCATTTATCACTCTCTAACATACTATATAATTTACTTATTGTATATATCTGTCACATCCAGGGACTCAAATTGTACAAATAATTGTGAGCAACTTTCTGATACCTCTAGGAAACACAGAATGGAGAATGCAATACACTCTAGTATTCTTGCCTGGAGAATTTCATGGACAGAGGAGGCTAGTGGGCTACAGTCCATAGAGTCACAAAGAGTCGGACACGACTGACCAATTGAACAGGAAACACGGAAAGTCACTCTACATGGTTCCCCTTTTGCACTTAATATTTGAACAAGCTAGCAAACATCCAAGCTAACAGAAAGTGACCAAAATAAATAAATAAATAGTACCAGTAAAGTTGCTTAGATGCCAGAAATAAACATACATAAACTGCTTTCAGTTCAGCATGAAGAAACTCAGATACGTGCAATACAACACAGGATGCTAAAACTGTGCATTATAAAGATAGCAAGCCTTTTGAAAAGTCTAAACAGCTGTGTAGTACACTTAGCCACTGGTTCAAGGCTATTTCATACCAGGAGGTCTTGTTTTTGCTCCCCTGCTAATAATTCAAGACTGTGCTTGTCTTCTGTTTATAATGTGTGCTGAGTTAGTGACATACACAAGGTAGCTCAAAATAACTTTATTCTAAATTAAACAAATGACAATTTTTTTATTTTTTGCAAGGTTTGAAAATGTCTGGGGATAAAGTTTTCAGCACTGGAATGGTATAGGTTTCTACCCAAACTCAAAATTATTCCTGAAATATCTAATTTCCTCTTGTTCTTAATTTGCAAATTATTCAATGCTTTTAACTCTATATCAAAGGATTTTGCTGTATGTAGAAAAAAATATGATATTTAAAGCCAAAGTAAAAATGTAAGCTGGACTGATTTTTCAAATCCTAATTCTTACATCTAAAGCTGAAAGTTCATTAGAAAAATCAGTTTTGAGAACTATAAGCCCAGATCAATTTTAAAATAATTTGAACAGTCTGTGAATTCAATGTTCCTCTATTTTGACTCAATACTGTATTAAGATTATTAGATTTAAAGATGAGATGGCAACTTCTTTACCCACTGCTTTACAAATTTGTGCTAATTTTATAATAGTAACACAGGATAAATCACAGATAATTCTATTCCTAAGTATTACTACAGCAGGACTTGGGGAATAGACACACTTTCATACAGGCAAGTTATTTTATACTACCTTAAAATGATATTTACAGAGGGGGTTAGAGAGAGATTAACAGAGTACACTATTATTATATTTAGGTAAGTATATAGATAACATAAATTGAAAATATATAAAAGGTCCTTGAATTATGATGGTTTGATTTAATGATTTTTCAGACTAACAATGCTGTAAAAGGGAAACAGATTCAGTTAAAATTGTACTTCAAATTGTAAACTTTGACCTTTTCCCAGTCTGGCAATATTTGGTCCAGCACAGAGATCTCGTGATGCTGGGCACTGGCAGTGAGCTGTAGCTCCCAGTCGACCACACAGTCATGAGGATAAAAACTGATACACTTACATAACCATTCTGTACCCATACAGTCATTCTGTACCCACACAACCATTCTGTTTTTCACTTTCAGCACACATGAGATATTCAACAGTTCATGAAATAAGCTTTGTGTTAGATGATTTTGTCCAACTGCACGCTAATATAAGTGGTAAAGTAGGCTGGGCTAAGCTATGATATTCTGGTAGATTCAGTTCAGTTCAGTTCAGTCGCTCAGTCGTGTCCGACTCTTTGCGACCCCATGAATCGCAGCACGCCAGGCCTCCCTGTTCATCACCATCTCTCGGAGTTCACTCAGACTCACATCCATTGAGTCAGTGATGCCATCCAGCCATCTCATCCTCTGTCGTCCCCTTCTCCTCCTGCCCCCAATCCCTCCCAGCATCAGAGTCTTTTCCAATGAGTCAACTCTTCGCATGAGGTGGCCAAAGTACTGGAGTTTCAGCTTTA
>SJYT01048286.1:356768-389870 GCA_006410635.1 Cephalophus harveyi | reverse complement strand
GTAATGTCTCTGACAGAGACATTACTTTGCCAACAAAGGTCAGTCTAGTCAAGGCTATGGTTTTTCCAGTGGTCATGTATGGATGTGAGAGTTGGACTATAAAGAAAGCTGAGTACAGAAGAATTGATGCTTTTGAGCTATGGTGTTGGAGAAGACTCTTGAGAGTCCCTTGGACTGCAGGGAGATCCAACCAGTCTATCCTAAAGGATCAGTCCTGTGTGTTCATTGGAAGGACTGATTTTGAAGCTGAAACTCCAATACTTTGGCCACCAGATGTGAAGAGCTGACTCACTTGACAAGACCCTGATGCTGGGAAAGATTGAGGGCAGGAGGAGAAGGGGCCGACAGAGGATTAGATGGCTGGATGGCATCACCGACCCAATGGAAATGGGTTTCGGTGGACTCCGGGAGTTGGTGATGGACAGGGAGGCCTGTGTGTGCTGCGGTTCATGGGGTCAACAAAGAGTCGGACACGACTGAGCGACTGAACTGAACTGAACCTTATCATAAATTGAAGAAGATCTGTGTATCTATAACTAAATTAAAAAAAAAATTTCTCTTGTATTAAGACAGAACTGTAACATCTCTCAGCAATTTACAACCTCTGGCATTGCTGTTCAGCCCACTGAACAGCCCTCGTTCACGGCTGAACGAGGTCCCATGGAATCTTGTCTTAATCTTGGCTAACATCTCGCCAGATGTACGGTGAATTCTCACACAAGTTTTTGGTTCTTACTCTCGTGGAGCCTCCTCTTTCGTACCCTGTGTTAAATTCCAGCTGCTTCAGGCATACTCAAACCCTAATCTCTGCCTCTAAAGCTCAGCAAGACCATGGGCCCCCCATCCCTGTACTGTGGCAAGAATCTACTCAGGTGAAAAACTAAAACAAGCAAAAACACCTGGGAAAATACTAGTGGGAAATCTTGGGAAATACTGGGAAATCTTGGAAATACAGGGAAAATCTTGTGTCTGTCCTTTATTTAGATGATTATAGTCCTGTGATACTTCCCTGGTGGCTCAGACGGTAAAAAGTCTGTCTACAATGCGGGAGTCCTGGGTTCGATCTCTGGGTCGGGAAGATCCGCTGGAGAAGGAAATGGCAATCCACTCCAGTACCATTGCCTGGAAAATCCCAGAGGCTCCATGGGGTCACAAAGAGTCGGACACGACTTCACTTTCACTTTCACTTTCATAGTCCTGTGATACCAGTTTTTCAATGCTGGTATCTAAAACTGTCATCTAAAATATTTTCATGTTTTTAAGTGAGAGGCCATTCATTATTGCTTGCTATGTCATGGCTGAAAGTGACAATCTCCTGTGCTTTTTTATAGATTTTATTTAACAGTTATAGGACTATTAATGTTTTCTGTACCTTCCTGAGTCAATAGTGTTTTTACAAGAATTTTTCTATTACACTTAATTTTTCATATTTCCTGGCAAAAAAATGTTGTTCGTAACATGCTATTTCATTTCAGGATCTGAAGCATCCATGTATTCCTAATATTTTTTGTGACTTCTACCTTTTCCTTGGTTAATTTCATCAGAAGTTTGTCAAATTTATTAGCCTTTTCAATGAATTACTCTTTTCTGCTGTGTTGATCCTCTATATTGAATGTTTCTCCACACTGTTACTATTTTTTGCTCTTTATTGTTTCCTTCCTTCTATTTTCTTTGGATTAATTTTTCTGTTTTTCATGACCATGCATAATTCAATAGCAATTCAGAGTGTCATTTCTTTGGCACAACGTGATTGACTGTTCATATGAAAAGTCATATTGGGTCGATTACTTACAAGGGTAAAGACAACATCTGTTTATCTTTGTATTTCCAGGGCCTAGTACATAGTAGGTCCTCAAATAATGTGTTGCTTTAGGGATCTGGAAAAGTATGTTTTAACATAACTAACTATTGGGAAAAAATAAACACTTGACCATATTACAAAGTTCAATCACGATATAATCTTTAATAAAATCATTAGGGTTGTCTAAAGCCACCTTTAAATCAAATTATTGTCTAGATCAGTGGATATTCAACAGTGCTGAATTTGTTTATAGTATTGCCAGTGTTTCCTGAACTGTCTCTCAAGTTCTTAAAAGCTAAAGCAGCTAAATCAGGCATTTTAAAATATTTTTTCCTCTAGCATTCTTCTGATTTGACGTAGATTTGTGCACAGTATCTGAAAAGTTGACACCCACAAATAACTTTAAATAACATTACAAAATGAGGAAGTTATCTAATAAACAGGTCATTAAAGAAATTAAACTGTTGTGCTCTATTATTAACAACCAGATTTTTATTTTTTATAAGAAGGCACCTATAAACTCACCCTAAATGTTAGATGTATATGGTTCTTATCAACCTTACATCAAACACAATCTAAAAATATATAACATTTGACAATTCATGTTTGTAATATTGTGAAGGGAGAAAACTGAAAGTGTGGACTATAGACTCAGGACCCAAGTATCTTTCTCTTGTCAAGCTTATTTCCAAAGCTTTTGCTGTTAATGAATTTTTAGATATCCATGTATGAATAGAAGTAATCATATTCAGCATTCAAAGTTCTGAATGCTTTGAAACTTATAAAGACCTAAGAAGCAAAGATACCATTTTTTTCTATTTAACATTAAATCTAATGCGTAAGTATTTAGAGCTCAATTATACCTTCTACTTACATTTTGCCTATTATAATACTAAAATCATCTGCATTAATTAAACAAAAATTAATTTTTGAGGGACTTCTTTGTGACAGGCATTGTATACACACACTTCTTTACACACTTGGAATCATGGCTGGTGACAAAGGCAAATAATTCTAGGATCCATTTAAATTTACCCTGGTTATCCACAAAGAATAGAATGTAACTGGCACTTTGGATCAAATGACCTATATGATTAAAGATGCCTGGTTTCAAATTGTATTAGGAGGGACCATTATCAAAGGTCAAGTGTAAATAAAGTATGACTGGTTTGGTTCTCTTCTGAAGGATTTTATTGATGCTTATCTAACTTTTTAAAATCTCCAGTTTCAAAAAATATAGTTTTCTTAGAAAAGAACTGTAAGGATACCACTTCCCAATCTTAAATGCTTTTTTAAAAATACAATGTTCTCTTAGTAGATAACTAAGTTATAATGAAAGAAAGTGGACAAGACAAACAAAACCTAAAACATATGAGTTTGAAAAAGATAAATCCACATATATTCTAAATTATCAAACTAGAAACAGTCTAATAGTTGCTGAGCAGCTACTGTAATAGCTCTGGTAGTAAACAAATATCTCTCTGTGTTCTCTGATGATCCATGAGGAGCTGAGCAAAGGCAGATCCATGGGGTGAATTGCTGAAATTTGAAGGTATAGCTGGATTGATATTTTCAGGTTTTTTCCTACCATTTGGCTGGACAAATATTTCTTTTCCAATTTATGAATGTGGAACTAGACAAAGAGAAGCTTATAAATTCACAGATTCTTCAAATATTATGTTCTTTTAATTTTATGACTTTTTTTTTAAATGACTAATATTATAATGAAATGGGAAAACAGCCACTAAAATACTTTTAAGGTATAATTTAGCTAACATGGGAAATAATACTTCACAAAGCAAAGGAGATCTGAAATCAAAGAGCAGTTTTAAATAGGAATGTTAAAAGGTTTATTTTGATTAATTTTTACATTATTCTTTTTTTCTAGATCTCCCATGTCTCATGTTAGTAATATGGAAAGAATTTCCAATTAACATGTTGTCCAGTTCAATTTTTCTTCTAAGTTCAGGAAGAAATATTCAGCAAGACAGTGGCTACCACCAATCAGTCACCTTCATCTCTGCAATCCAGCCACTCCACACAGCACCACGTATGTAACCTGAGCTTGTTACCACACTTCAGTACCTTTGTCCATTCTGTTCCCGCATCAAGGTAAGTCTTCTCAAAAATCTCATCCTTCCTTCAAGGTCCATCTCAGATTTGATATCTCACTGAGCTCTTACTTGATCTTTGTGCCCTACTCTCCAAAACCAAGTCTGAATTTTCGCATCTCTCACAGGCCTTTGCTCTCACTTCTCATCTAGTTTGTTGGGCTTTGTTTTGTTTTTATTGAGACTTTATTTTTTAGAGCAGTTTTAGATTCACAGTAAATCTGAGTATGAAGGTACAGAAATTTCTCCTTTACTCTGACGTCATACATGCACAGTGCTACGCACCCCACTCCGCCACTATCAACATCCCCCATCAGAGTGGCACATTTATTGCAACTGATAAACCTATTTTGACACCATAATTATCACCAAAGACCATAACTTATATTTCAGCTCACTCTTGGTGTTGTACACTCTGTGGATGTGTACAGATATATAATAAAATGTAACCACCATGACTTGTTCTTTGATTTTAAGTGGGCAAAAAATACATTAGGAAACACAGAAACTGTAAAGATGAGCGACAGAACACAGTAAGTCAAGTATTTACACATAAAGTCTGAGATTCTACTCTTAGTCTTTTCTTCACATATATGAAGATTAGAATTGACAGGATGGTATAAGGATGTCTGTCAGCTGTTGCCACAATAATTGACTAAACTCTACTATTTTCAGCTAACTCTTCACCATGGCAAAAGCAGCAATGCTGAGGCCTTCTTTCTAAACAGGGTCAGTTCTAGGCAAAAATAAGAAAGGGCAAAACAGTGGTCTTCTGCCATTAATTTTGTGTCTCCTTCTGCCAGTCAACTCTTCATCATATTCATACCACCATGAGGGTCTCCCACTGTATACTCCTTGGGATCATCATCCAGGTCCCCAGACCTTCTCTGTATATCCCCCTACCCTCACAACATTTCTCTGACCTTATAGGCAACTTATTTGCATGTTTGATAAACTAACTTCAAATGAGTGCTTATAAATGAGAAACTCAGTGTCTTATCTATTCACAATAATATACCATACCAATTCCTAAGACTCACCCAAATGAGTGACTTTTTATATATCCCTGGAGAAGGAAATGGCAACCCACTCCAGTATTCTGGCCTGGAGAATCCCATGGACTGAGGAGCCTAATATACCATACCAATTCCTAAGACTCACCCAAATGAGTGACTTTTTATATATATGGGCTTCAAATTACAATATGCAGTTTTATGTTTTCATGACGAATTAAAATCTGCAATATTGTTACCTATATTTTGTGTACTTCAATCCTTTTAAACAAGACCCCTGAAGCCATACTGCTTCCCTTCCTGCCCCCAAAGACTAGAGGCACAGAGTACAAAAGAGCCACCTGACTAGGCTCCACCTTTTAGGTATGTAGGATGAAGACCAGGCCCGGGCAGAGAGGTTGCACAAACATTTTTCTAATACTTGAGGAAATTAACCAAATGATAAGTGCAAAAAAATGTTAAATCTCAAGTCAGTAGGCTCCAAAAGTTTTAAAAGGAGCTTGCAAAACATATGACTCATGGAAAAATCTGTTTGGGAGACTTCCAGAACAATTCAGAGGGACAGTCAAGAAAATGATTACTTATTGAAGCAACATTTTAACACCAGTAAATTTAGTTTGTTTTAGTAGTGGATACCTTTGAGAACATTTATGAACTGTGATGTTTAAATAAAAACACATATACATCATTTTTATTGCTCTTTCCACAAACCTCTATTTTCTTTAAGTCCTCAATCTTGCCCTCCATAGTTTCACACACCATGGTCTTTTTCACAAACACATCACCCAGTTTATGAAGGCCTACTGTATTTCCAGGCAGGTCTCTGTCTCAGCTCCATCAAATCACACCATTGAACAAACACCTGGGCCTCCTACATTAGCTCTGCTTCTAAGGGGCAGTTGAGAAAATGCATATATTATGCTCTCAGCTACATATTATAACTAAACTTACCATCTTCCTTTCTGGCTTTGAAATACCCCTTCCCCAACTGTGTACCATTCCTCACTCTTAAAATACTTTGGGTTTGGTTAGCAGGAGAAGAAATGAAACCTGTTCTTATTAATTAATATGGTTATGGTGCTTTTCAAGATAGATCTATCAAGGTAGATCTATAAACACGATTTTCTAAACTAAAATATTCAAGCAGATACTATTTCTACTTTTAAGTGAGCCTCATGTTCCACAAATAGAGTTCAGGCTAGGAACCGGGTCTTTGAATTTCAGATTCAATGCTTTTTCCATTATGCTCCTCTGCTCCACATTATTCAAGTGTCTGTTGTCCTATATGTTTCTCTGTATTAATATGAATAGTAGGACATGAACTCTGTTTCTGTTTCTACAGCATACAGCATAGCTTTAACTAATATTTTAAAATAAAGTGTGTGTCTGACAAATTCAGTAATAGTGTATTTCTTTAGTAGGTTATCATGGACAGAGGAGCCTAACGGGCTACAGTACATGTGGTCTCAAAGAGTTCAACAGGACTGAACAACTAACACTTAGTAGGTTATGATATTTTATAGATGAAAAACCTAAGCCTCAAAGAGGTTAAGCATCTTACCTAACTCACATAGTACATGTTAGAGACAGTATACCAAGACAGGTTGAGACAGGGTTTAAACCTAAGTCTGCTGCTGCTGCTGCTAAGTCACTTCAGTCATGTCTGACTCTGTGCGACCCCATGGACTGCAGCCCACCAGGCTCCTCCATCCATGGGATTTTCCAGGCAAGAGTACTGGAGTGGGGTGCCATTGCCTTCTCTGAAACCTAAGTCTAGCTCTAAATCCCATGGTCTTCTCACTAAATCTTCATATCTTCCTCCAGGGTGGTCTCTCTGGGGAATTCCACCAGAAGCCAATTTACTTTGTACAAAATATCCAGTCTAAGCCTATCCTGATTAAAAGGTCATGGTCTGTTCCTATACAACAGTAAATTGCACGTTCTCTTAGCTCTCACTCCATGTCTCTTTTTGGAGATTCACTACAATAACAAGTGCTCCTTTGGGAAAAGTCCAATTCTTCAGCCTCCCTGGCCCAGTATGGGATGACTCAGGTCAGACTACAGCAGTTCCAAACAACCTCTTCCAAACAAGACCTTAAGAATGTCAGTGACTCAGGTACTATTGTTCTCAGATGACCTTGGGTAGGGGCCATGACCACTTACAAGTATAAAAAATTAAGTAATTCAAGATGGAGAAAGTCAGGCTGAGGGGTTGTACTGCTTTCAGGCTTATACAAAAGAAAAGGGAAAGAAATGTACCAACTGACTGACCACTGCATAACCTGATAAATGGTAGTCATCTTTCAAATTAAGTCTTAATTTTTTCCTCTTTTGATTGAAAGAAAATGCAAGATAAGATCTAAGAGTAGTAACCTTCTGAAGCCCTACAGGAAATGTTTATTTTGTCTTATATATAAAACCATAACTAGTATCCAAAAGAACTTGATGCCCTTGTTAAGAATGAAAAAGATCATGGTAAACAGCTGGAGGGGGCTGATAGCATGTTTCAGGGCGTGCATTCTTTACTCGCCCCTAGAATTGCTCATTTCAAAGCGGAGGAAAACATTTCCTGCCTTAGTGCATAACAGAGAAAGGCAAATGGTCTGGAATGACCTCAGAAGATTTAGCAGTTTTCTGAAGAATTTGAACAGACTCTGCTCAAAGCTTCCTTTAACTGGACATCTGCCAAACCACTTGGAAAATTTGTGCATTCAGAAAGAAGAAAGATCCCCACTACAAAAGATATTCTCCATAAGAAAGCACTACAACCACTGTAAATATTTTTACCATTGATTGTATGAGTGATTACATCAGAATTCTTGGTGTGCTTTTCTAATTTCCCTCATCCCTATCTATCACTTTTTAAAATGCAAAGACCATGGTTTACTAGTTTGTGCAGAATTTAATGTATTCATTAATGTTTTATACTGGACTAAGCACTGGGGATACAATGACATTTAATCCATAGATATTTCTTGAGTATCTACCATGTTTCCAGCACTGAACTAGGATGCAGTATGATGACAAACTAGTCAACTGTCCTATCTTAATGGAGTTTTCACTCATCCATTGTGTCTTAATTCTCACTGTGAACCAAATCACCAGGCAGCTTTTAAAACAGACCACTGAAAAGAAGGTCCCACCTTCTTTTGGTGGTTCATGAACCACCTTCATGGTTCATGAACTGAACCATGTTAAAGAGGCTTCCCTTGTAGCTCAGTTGGTAAAGAATCTGCCTACAATGCAGGAGACCTGGGTTCGATTCCTGGGTTGGGAAGATCCCCTGGAGAAGGAAATGGCAACCCACTCCAATATTCTTGCCTGGAGAATCCCATGGACTGTAGCCTGCCAGGCTCCTCTGTCCATGGAGTCACAAGAGTCAGACATGACTTAGCGACTAAACCAACAACCACCACCAGCATGTTTTAAATGATAATTTATCACTTATTTTAGGAAACAAAGGGAGTGAGGCCTTGTCCATCGAGTCAGTGATGCCATCCAACCATCTTATCCTTTATCGGCCCCTTCTCCTCCTGCCTTCAATCTTTCCCAGCATCAGGGTCTTTTCTAATGAGTCAGTTCTTCACATCAGGTGGCCAAAGTTATGGAGTTTCAGCTTTAGCATCTGTCCTTCCAATGAATATTCAGGACTAATTTCCTTTAGGATGGACTAGTTGGATCTCCTTGAAGTCCAAGGGACTCTCAAGAACCTTCTCTCACACCATAGTTCAAAAGAATCAATACTTCGGCACTCAGCTTTCTTTATAGTCCAACTCTCACATCCATACGTGACTACTGGAAAAACCATAGCCTTGACTAGATGGATCTTTGTTGGCAAAGTAATGTCTCTGCTTTAGAATATGCTGTCTAGGTTGGTCATAACTCTTCTTCCAAGGAGCAAGCGTCTTTTAATTTTATGGCTGCAGTCACCATCTGCAGTCATTTTGGAGCCCCCCAAAATGAAGTTTGTCACTGTTTCCATTGTTTCCCCAACTATTTACCATGAAGCGGTGGGACGAGATGCCATGATTTTAGTTTTCTGAATGCTGAGTTTTAAGCCAACTTTTTCACTCTCCTCTTTCACTTTCATCAAGCTCTTTAGTTTTCTTTGCTTTCTGCCATAAGGGTAGTGTTATCTGCATATCTGAGGTTATTGATATTTCTCCCTGCAGTCCTGATTCCAGCTTGTGTTTCATCCAGTCCAGCGTTTCTCATGATGCACTCTGCATATAAGTTAAATAAGCAGGGTGACAATATACAGCCTTCACATACTCCTTTCCTGATTTGGAACTCACCTGCTGCTGCTGCTAAGTCGCTGCAGTCGTGTCCGACTCTGTGCGACCCCATAAATGGCAGCCCACCACGCTCTACCCACCTAACACCAGTTAAATCAAAGTCATTTGTTTGGAAGTAGATGCAAATAATGAAGCAGTAGATTATAACATAATAAATATAATGATTGAAATAAATAAGGGATACTTTGAAATAACATAGAAAGTACACACAACTGAGATTTGGAGCTGAGACTAAGGTCCGCCTAGTCAAGGCTATGGTTTTTCCAGTAGTCATGTATGGATGTGAGAGTTGGACTGTGAAGAAGGCTGAGTGCCGAAGAATTGATGCTTTTGAACTGTGGTGTTGGAGAAGACTCTTGAGAGTCCCTTGGACTGCAAGGAGATCCAACCAGTCCATTCTGAAGGAGATCAACCCTGGGATTTCTTTGGAAGGAATGACACTAAAGCCGAAACTCCAGTACTTTGGCCACCTCATGCAAAGAGTTGACTCATTGGAAAAGACTCTGATGGTGGGAGGGATTGGGGGCAGGAGGAGAAGGGGACGACCAAGGATGAGATGGCTGGATGGCATCACGGACTCGATGGANAGATCAACCCTGGGATTTCTTTGGAAGGAATGACACTAAAGCCGAAACTCCAGTACTTTGGCCACCTCATGCAAAGAGTTGACTCATTGGAAAAGACTCTGATGGTGGGAGGGATTGGGGGCAGGAGGAGAAGGGGACGACCAAGGATGAGATGGCTGGATGGCATCACGGACTCGATGGACATGAATCTGAGTGAACTCCAGGAGTTGGTGATGGACTTGGAGGGCTGGCGTGCTGCGAATCATGGGGTCACAAAGAATTGGAACCGACTGAGCAACTGAACTGAACTGAACCATGTTAAAGAGGCTTCCCTTGTAGCTCAGTTGGTAAAGAATCTGCCTACAGTGCAGGAGACCTGGGTTCGATTGGACCCAACCCTTCTAGGGGACCTCTTCCTTTACCGTTGGGTGAGGTTATAAGAACGCTGGAGAATCCCATGGACTGTAGCCTGCCAGGCTCCTCTGTCCATGGAGTCACAAGAGTCAGACATGACTTAGCGACTAAACCAACAACCACCACCAGCATGTTTTAAATGATAATTTATCACTTATTTTAGGAAACAAAGGGAGTGAGGCCATTCAAGACAAAAGGCATATGGAATTCAAAGGCAGAGAGGCACAATTCTGAGAGAATTCAGAGACAGTTATTTGTTTAGCATGCAAAGGCCAAGCTTAGAAGAGAGATAGAGAACCACAGGAACTGGACAAGAAGCAGAGCAAGAAAGTTCAGATTCTCAGGTTTAGAATCTAGGAGTTTCTGAATTATTTCTTAATTTCCTGAGGCAAATAGAGCTTTGGAGGTAATTTAAACAAGAGACTAGAGTGATCAATGCCCATTTACTCCCAGGCCATGGATATTTAAATATGGCAAGTCCTGAAGCAACAACACAGTAACCCCAAATTGTGTCATCACTTAATCACCGGAAGAAGTCAACACTTGATCTGCTAAAGCTATCTGTAATTAGTCTACTATTCTACTCGAATGTGTGTCTAGCTTTCTCTAGCTCCCTCGAGCAAAACCGATCACCTGTCTTGCTCTTAAGATTTTTTTCAAGTCTAAGCCCTGAAGCGATGCTGAAGACAATTACCACACTTATTCACAGAAAGGAGAGAAAGTGCAGGACTCTAGAAGAAACGATCTAAGTTCAGCACGGGCCTCCAGTGAAAGGAGGAACTAAATATTCTAAAATTGTTTTCAAAGAATATTGTCAGCTTGCTTATTTGATTAAGGCAAAAAAGATTTTTTCCCCCCCTGAGAAATAATGGTCATTTCAACTTTTTTCCAGACTGTCCTATAATTGCTTCTATGTGTTTCATGAAGCCCAAAACATGTTTTTGTTATTTATAACCCCTTGTTTTCCCCCACTACTCATGAAATGGTGAAAAACGGCTCTTACAAATAAGAGAGAATTCAAGTACAGTACCTGCTTGTTTGGCTCAATATTTTGATTTTAAAACCAATAATTTATTTGAACTAAATGACAGACATTTCATTCCTAGGTATACAAAGAACTCAGAAAATTCCACCCAACCTCCTTCATCCTGTTTGGTCACGAGAGAGAGAGACTACATTGGCAGGAATTATTTCCGGTTCCTGTCAAGAGTCATTTCAGAAAGAGGGCTGAAGCAAAAGCCTCACACTATTATTTTTATTTTAAAACATTTAAAAATAAATAACTAGTTGTTGGCCCCCAGGGTCTTTTTGTTTCTGCGAGTGAAAACCTTGGGAAGAAGCAGCTTCATGCTGGTAAAGGACCAGGTTGGCCAGACTAAAAGGGACCAAAGGCACAACCCAAATGGAAGTACTAGCTCTCTGTAGCCACAAGTCAGACACTGGGTTTTCTCCCATTAAGTTCTGCTAGCTGCCTTCATAGTGGATCCCATGAGACTAAAACTCACATGAGACAAATTTGGGTATTAGTTTTCTTTTCAGAAGAGTCAGGTAGCAGAACTCTATATCCTACAGAATAACAGCAGCTATTGTTTGATGTCTTACTCTATTCTAGGCACCACGCCAAGTGTTTTTACAAACACTCATCTATTTAACTTACACAATAACTGTTCCAAGAGCGTCACATGCATTGCACTGATAGAAAAACAGATGCAGCTAACAAATGGGACAGACGGGATTGACATTCATTTTCATGACACAAAACTAAGAGCTCAAAAATCAGTACACATTTCTGTTTCTCCACTGTTAAACACATTTTCCATGCATGTCATTATTATTCAGTATACAGATGGTGCATATGTGAAAAAGGCATCAAGAAATGAACTGCTGCTCTCTGATCTATTACATAGAGGTTTGTGCTCTTCAGGTACATGTCCCAAAACTACAGTATTTACATCTCCAGTGAGGCTCCAGCAATTAACTGTGAACCAGCTGTAGGTCACCAAGTCTTGCAAAACAACTTCAGTCATATGTTCATATAGCTCTTTCCAGCACTGTAGCCAGGAAAACGGAAATGGAGGATTATCAATGATGCTTTGTTTTAGATCTGCTAATTGAAGTAGATTAACTGTCTGCCAAAATATTTACTCTTTTTTTCCCTGGTGATGTCATTCTCATAGCTACTCTTGATAGAGCTAACAGATTACCACTTGAAACTATTTTTGACCTCTGAATTCTCCCTGCTGCTATTCTAACTCAGTGATTTAAAAAAAATATTGTCATTCTCATTCTATCATTCATTTCCTGAACTTTCTAGTTCAAATTAATGTAGCAATCATCCTGAATAGTCTCCATGATACCTGTTCCTCAAGTCTGTATTTGAGAAGGCAATGTGTCCTAGCTAGAAATAGTCTGGTTTTACAGTAAGACTGGTTTAAACCCTGGTGCCAATGCTTATAAGTTACTTAACCTCTACAGCTTTGAGATCCTCTTTTTTATGGTTGAAAATTAATGTCAAACATACAGTTGTTAAAAGAATTACATATAAGATATATATGGGTCAAGTATTTTGCACTTTCAAATAAGGCATAGACACTTTAAAGATGGCATCCATGGTCTTCCCCTTAAAGGCTGTTCTAATTTTTTATTGTAAGAAATATAGCAAAAAACTAAGTGATATCAAATACATAGACACTAATGATTTTTTTACACAGAATCATTAAACAGGCACCTTAAGTGCTACTTTTCTCTATTCCAGTCCTTATTAAACATCACAAGGAAGAAGTGTAAAACTTCTAAAACACAATTAGGAGTCTCCTTTTATGTAATGTGTCTATGACTATAAATTCCACAAAGATATTTTTAAAACCTCGTTTATTTAATCCTTTCTGACAAATGTGTAAAATTCACCTTCATCATAATCAACAGAGTGTCAGTAAATGAACAGAGTGTCAGTTATGTCCATGAACATAACAATAGACTGGACTGGGAACTCCTACTGGGTGAAGAGACATCTTAGTACCACGGTCACAGCACAACATTTGGAATCACACTTGAGCTTTAATCCTGGCTTTGACATATAAAGTGGTTTGATCTCCCTAAACTGTTTCCTAATCCATAAACTGAAAATATAATACCTATTGGTGTGTATGCATGTGTGTGCATGTCCAGTCGCTCAGTTGTGCCCACCTCTTTGAGACCCTAAAGACTGTAGCCCACAAGGCTCCTTTGTCCATAGGATTATCCTGACAAGAATACTGGAGTGGGTTGCCATTTCCTCCTCTAGGGGATATTCCCAACTCAGGGATTGAACCTGCATCTCCCACATCTCCTGCACTGGCAGGCAGATTCTTTACCACTGAGCCGGTAGGAAGCCCATTATACCTATTATTACTACCTTTAAATGCAGGAGGGTAATGAAGGTGTGTATACAGTAAGGGCTTAATAAATATGTTTCCTCCTCCCATCTCTATTTATCTTTCATACCGAATATTTGCACTTATCAGGCTAATTGAATTGAATCAATATTGTCTTAATGTGTGAGGTAAAAAGACTTTACAAAGCCATACTAAGCACATTACCTTTTTCTATAAGTAGGGAAATATGTCTTTTCTTAGCTCATTTCCCAATAGGCCTGTGAGTCCACATCTGTACACATATACACACGTCACACACGTGTGCTGACATGTGAGTTGCTCTGTTTAGTCCCAGTTAATATCAACAGGCAGAGTCAGGCAGCATCATTACCAGCGCAGTTTTGTTTAGAGCTCCCTGGGGCCCCAAACAGTTGTCCAAGTGAAATGTTTCATGTCTTAATTGCTGGTGGGCAGCAAAGCCATTTCTACTGTTGCAGGAAAAGCTATGCAATTTTCCACTGAGAATACGATTAGCCACATCAGAAAATATGAAGTCCATATCCAATTTGTAACTCAAAAGACATTGTGACATCCTCCTGAGGCAAATATCTAGTTATGTGATTTCCAACAGAAGCATAATAATAGTGAAAGGAAGAAACATAGATACCTCTGAATTTAGCCCAATATATACAAGAATCTCAGAATTTCATAGGTCACTCCAAATCCATTCTATTTTCTATGAGAAAAAATAGAAAACAACTAAATTATTTCATATCCTTCTCAGGTAAAGATTTCATAGTGACAAAGTTTAAAATGCTCTAAGCAGTAAAGCAAAACAAAAAACAAAAACCAAAAAGTTTGCAATGATGCAACTAGAGAAAGTTTACTCAGCAGTGAAGACCCAGAGCAGCCAAAATCAAATAAATAATTTAAAAAATAAAATTTAAAAATAAATACATAAATAACAATTTTTACTGGTAATGAAAAACCTCTTACCACTGAAACACACACACACACACAGACATATCTAGGGGAATTTTTTACAGCGTCAGGCGGTCATAGGCAGATGGGTTCTATTTTAGGAGATTGCCACCAAACTGATGATGCTGACCCAGCATTTTCATAATTTGCTACTAACCCTTGACGTGGAAATCTTGAAATTCTGGATTAGACATTATAAAGTAGAAATATTACAAGGTGAAAACTTCATATGCCTCAAGTAGACATTATTTTGCTCAGCTCATATTTTCCATTTGAAACTTGTTTTAAAAGTCCCAGTTTTGCTGAGACTTTATGCAGGAGAATAAAATGTGATTTCTAACAAAAAACCATTTTGACTTTTTTCCCTTTCTGTTTCACAGTTGAAACAGAGAATTTGCATCATGAGGCATATCAAAGCCTTCCCTTGACCATAAACATATCCCTGATTCCTCTAAAAGTTGACCATGTAATCCATACCACAGAGTGCAAACTCAAAGTAACTTCCTACATATTGAATCCACTTAAAAGAGAACTAAAAGTATAATTAAACAGCTGGAGAGGTTGTTAAAAAATATTTTTTATTCACTAATGGAAACTTGGCCCGGGCTACAGTTACTATTATCTCAAATGGCAAGAACTTGGATATTAAGCCTCCCTCTTGTTAAAAGTTATTTTCTAAGAGCAAAGTTGAGAATGTTAGTAGGGAAGGGTGGGTAAATATGACTTCTTCTACTGCTAAAAATTTATCTTTAGCAGACAGAGTATGATCTAACCATATCACTATTACCCTGTAAAAAAAAAAAAGAGAAAAATATTAATGAAATCATTAAGTAAAAATGGAGTGCCTCAAATTATTAGGACTTTTTCAGAAATTAGATCTTGCAGTATTTTATAGAAACATAAGTCAGTTAGCATTTGTTGGACCTTTTCAAAGACTCTCAGTTTTCTTTTGTTTCACAACAAACCACCCAACTTTTGTTCAATAAACCTTTATGGAATTCGTCATTCTGTAGCTCAGCTTTTTGGACTGGGCTCAGCTGGGCAGTTCTGATCATAGCCAGGCTCACTTATGCATCTCCAATTACCTCTTGAGGTTAGTTAGGTACTGACTGGCCAAGGATGGTGTGATGGGCAGAATTCCCAAAGATGGCCATATCCTAATCCCTATAATCTGAGAATATGCTACTTTATATGGCAAGAGGGGATTTAAGATTGCAGATGGAATAAAGGTTAATCCTGCGTGCCAGCTCAGTCACTTCAGTCATGTTTGACTCTTTGCGATCCCATGGACTGTACCCTGCTAGGCTCCTCTGTCCATGGAATTCTCCAGGTAAGAATACTGGAGTGGGTTGCCATTTCCTTTTACAGGGCATCTTCCCAACCCAGGGACTGAACTCACATCTTTTATGTCTGAATTGGCAAGCAGATTCTTTACCACTAGCACAACCTGGGAAGCCCTCAGGCTAAGCAGTTCATTGTAAAATAAGGTGATCACTCTGGATTATCTCAGTTCAGTTCAGTCGCTTAGTCATGTCCGATTCTCTGCGACCCCATGGACTGCAGGATGCCAGGCTTCCCTGTCCTTTACCATCTTCCAGAGTTTGCTCAATCTCATGTCCATTAAGCCAGTGACGCTATCCAACCATCTTATCCTCTATCGTCCCCTTCTCCTCCTGCCTTCAATCTTTCCCAGTATCAGGGTCTTTCCCAATTAGTCGGCTCTTCGCATCAGACAGGCAAATCATTGGAGCTTCAACTTCAGCATCAGACCTTTCAATGAATATTCAGGGTTGATTTCCTTTGGGATTGACTGATCTCCTTGCAGTCCAAGGGACTCTCAAAAGTCTTCTCCAGCACCACAGTTCAAAAGCACGAATTCCCTTGGAGGAAGAAATGGCAACCCACTCCAGTATTCTTGCCTGGAAAATCCCATCGACAGAGAAGCCTGGTGGGTTACAGTCCATAGGGTCGCAAAAAGTTAGACACAACTGAAGCAACTTTGCACGCACATACTTCATTATGGTCCAACTCTCATATCCATACATGACTACTGGAAAAAGCATAACTTTGACTATACGAAACTTTGTCAGAAAAGTAATGTCTCTGATTTTTAATACACTGTCTAGTTTTGTCATAGCTTTTCTTCCAAGGAGCAAGCGTCTTTTAATTTCATGGCTGAAGTCACCATCTGCAGTCATTTTGGAGCCCGAGAAAATAAAGTCTGTCACGGTTTCCATTGTTTCCCCATCTATTTGCCATGAAGTGATAGGACTGGATACCATGATCTTAGTTTTTTGAATGTTGAGTTTTAAACCAGCTTTTTCACTTTCCTCTTCCACTTTCATCAAGAGGCTCTTTAGTTCCTCTTCACTTTCTGCCATAAGGATGGTGTCATCTGCATATCTGAGGTTATTGATAACTTTCCCCGCAGTCTTGATTCCAGCTTGTGCTTCATCCAGCCCAGCATTTTGCATGATGTACTCTGTATATAAGTTAAATAAGCAGGATGACAATATACGGCCTGGATTATCTGTGTTGGCCTAATATAACAAGAGTCCTTTAAAGTGTAAGAAGGAGTCAGAAAAGGGGTCATAGTGATGTGAAATAAGAAAGACTTCACAAGCAGTTGTTGGCTTTGGAAATAAAGGAAGCAGCCGTAAGCCAAGGAAGGCAGGCGGCCACTAGAAACTAGAAAAGGTAAGAAAAAGGATTCTCCCCTAGACCTCCTGGAAAAGAAGACAGCCCTGGTGATACTCTGATTTTAGCCCAGTGGGACCTGTGTTAGACTTCTGACCTACAGAACTGTTAAATGATAAACTAGCATTGTTGTAAGCCACTAAACGTGTGGTACTTTGTTATATTAGCCATAGAAAACTAACAGAGATGGTCTCATCTGAGACAGTTTGTCTCTGCTCTAAGTGGTCTCCTATCCTTTAGCAGTTATCTCAAGGTCTGTTCATGTGAAAGATTGGTAGGATTCCAAGAGGCAGAGGGAGTGGAGTGTGAGTTCTGTTTATGCCTAAGCCTAGAATGAGCACATCAACATTCTGACATATTATATTGGCACAAGTATCTCACAAGGTTAAGTCTTGTGATTGAAAATTTAAGGAGTAGGAAAAGAAATACCACTTCCTACTAAGAAAAGCTTCCCAGCAGCTCAAATAAAAGGAGAGGAAAATTAAGTTCGTTTTTGCATACAAATCTACCACAAAGACTAAAACCTTCACCTCTCACAATTACAACTTTTTAGAAATCAATTTTAAAATTTGAACAATGGTATCATGAAGATAAAAATAGTATGTTGTGTACTTTAAAAATTGTATTTGTTTTGAATTGTAATACTATTTGTCTTTCTCAAAAAGTCAAATCCCATTTTTTTTCATTTAAATTAAATTTATATTATTCAGGGTATTCAGATTATCTGAACATCTAAAGCGGTGTCTGATGACAACATAGTGGGAGTCATATACATAATTTCAAATTTGTGGTAGCCACATTAAAAATGTAAAAAGAAACAGAATATATTTTAATATTACATTTTAGTTAATCCAATATTTATAAATAATATCATTCACCATGTAATCAATATAAAAATATTATGAGATATTTTGCATTCTTTTTTTCATATTGTCTTCAAAACCAGTGTGCACCGTGTACTTCTCAGTTCAATTCAGTTGCTCAGTCGTGTCCAACTCCTTGTGACCCCATGGACTGCAGCGTGTGTACTTTTAGCACATCTCAATTTTCTTAATCTCATTTCAAGGGTCAATAGTCCCATACATGCTACCACAATAGAGTGGATCTAAATGATCCAGGGAAGACTCCAGACAAAATTAGAAGATGCCAGCACTTTGTCCTTAATGCTCTTCTCTCTTTCCCCCAGTGAGACACCTTCCTTTTCTCCCCTTTCAAGGACCTATTCTGCAATTCAAATTCTTGCTCAAGGAAAACAACAGTGCATAGGCATGGAAATACACTGCAATCCAAATAGCCCTGGATTTGAAACCTGTGATGTCATTTACTAGACCTTGTGCCGATGTGCATGCCTGTGTGCTAAATCGTTGGTCATGTCTAACTCTTTGTGACTCTATAGACTGTGGCCTGCCAGGCTCCTCTGTCCGTGGAATTCTCCAGGCAAGAATACTTGCCATGACCTTCTCCAGGAGATCCTCCTGACCCAAGGATCGAACCCACATCTCTTTATGTCTCCTGAACTGGCAGGCAGATTCTTTACCACTAGGGCCACCTGGGAAGCCTACTAGACCTTGTAGCATAACTTAATCTGAACTTCAGATGATATTATAAAAGAAAAATTTTGGTCTTAATCATATTTCATACATTCATTCAACATAACAGTTATTTAGTGAAAATATTTTTAAAGCAAAGTTTGGAATAAACTGTAAATTTGGTTTACTTTTTTTAGGCCAAGAAGAGTATTGGTTTTCCAAAACTGGACAATCTACAATCTCACTAAATATGGCAGTGAAAATCAAGATAAAAGGAGAAATTTGTGGATTATTAATACTTGTTTAAACCTCAGTTTTTCCTACAAGGTAGACACATCTAAATGCTGTCACATGATAGCAGCATAGTTCAGACTATGAATCACTGCCCTTCCAAGAGGAACAAAAATATACAATTATTAACTTCCCAGAAAGTGAACACAATATTGGCAGATTCAATAAGCTATTCACTGTTAGTCAGTCAGAATGTTGTTAGGCATTTCCAAGACATACAGTCTCAGTGGCAAAGATATTGTCTTTGGCCTTCAGCCCACGTGATTGGGTACCAAGTTATCTGACTGATGTGACAGGGGCAAAATGATAACTAGGTGAGAAGTCTCATGGGCTAAATGAGTGTCTGGACAGACATTGGAATGGCTTTCTAAGTTACTTGGTGTACTAGTTGCCCAGGGCTACTGTAACAGAATACCACAAACTTGGTGGCTTAAAACAGCAGAAATGTATTGCCTCAGAGTCCTGGAGGCTAGAAGTCCAACATTAGGGTTTTGGCAGGGCTTCTCTCTCTAAAACCTGCCGGGGATCCTTCCTTCCTTCTCTCCTCGCTTCTGGTGGTTTGCTGGCAATCTTTGGGGTCCCTTGATTTGTGGCAGCATAACTCCAATCTGTCTTCATCATCACGTGGTCCTCTCCTTGGGTCTGTGTCATCATGGCCACCTTGTTATAAAGACACCAGTCAAACCTCATTAGGAATCCACTCACCTTGAGTAAGACCTCCTCTTAATTAACTACATCTATAATAACATTATTTTCCAATCAGGTCACATTCTGAAGTACTGGAGATTAAAATTTCAACATATATTTTTGAGAGACAAAATTCAATCTGAAATACTTGGTTCCACTGGGACTTGAATTAAGTGGTTGAGACACCAATAGAGTGGTTAATGGCATAGGCTCTTAAATCCTTACTGCTCTGGAAGAACCCGTGGGTGCATGCGTGCTAAGTTGCTTCAGTCGTGTCCGACTCTTTGCAACCCCATGGACTCTAGCCCACCAGGCTCCTCTGTACATGGGATTCTCCAGACAAGAATACTGGAGCGGGTTGCATGCCCTCCTCCAGGGGATCTTCCTAACCCAGGGATCAAATCCTTGTCTCAGACATCTCCTGCATTACGATCACCTGGGAAGCCCCTGGATGAACCCAGGTGAATTTAAATCTGAGCTTTGCTGCCTAGTGTATATGATCTCAAGCAAGTCACTTAACTCCAAGTACCTCAACTTTACCTACCTACAGGAGGGCAATAACAGCAATACTAACTCACAAAGCTATCCTGGATTCAGTTAACCTATGAAATGACTAAATAGTACCTACCACCTAGCAACACTTCACAACCCACTTGCTAATTCTTATTTTTTATTGGTATATTATAGGTTACCTCTGTACAGCTACTCCCACCTAAATCAGAAATTCTGTTCTTCACAGAGGCAGTTATACTGCTTCTACGTTTGTTTTTTGTTTTTGCTCTTTGAAGTAGAGCTCTTTTTCTTTCAAAATTAAATGAATCTCCTATCACTTATGTTTATGGTATGTAAACAGACAAGCTTTCTGGATTTGGTCACACATATCAAAAGCCTTAATATGTTTATAATACTTGATCCAAGCACTTTTTCTGAGAATTTATTCTAAACAAATAATTTAAAGATGAATGCAAAATTTCTGCTACAGAAATTAAAAAAAAAAAAAAACCTCATAGCTTCTCCAATTCATCCCACCTTCTCCGTCCCCAGCTGTGTACCATAAAATAAACAAATACTACTCAATCGCTAAAAATTGAGTTTGAGATCATTTTTGAAAAGAAAGTTTATCTTTATATATTGTTGAGGGAAATAAGGATGCTATTCAGTAGCTTTCTGGGGTGACAGAAATATTTTATACCCTTGCTTTCCAATACACTAGTCAGAGTGGCACATGGTAAGCAACACTTGGAATGTGGTTAATGCAACTACAGAACTTAATTTTTAAGTTTCTTTAATTTTAATTAATTTTAAGTAGTCAGAAGTGGCTCACGGCTACCATAAAACAAACAAACAAACAATCAAAGTCTATGGTATCTTTTGCTTGTGGATCTTTCTGCCCTTCCTTTCTTTACTTTCCTTTAAAGTCTCTCTCCTGTCTCTGTCCCTCATTCTAGATTCTACTTGGCAGGTAGTCCTCACTCTTCTCTTTCTGTCTTTTTAGCCAGTAGCTTCTGGTACCTCAGATGGCAAAGACTCCGCCTGCAATGCAGGAGACATGGGTCCATTCCCTGGGCTGGGAAGACCCCGTGCAGAAGGAAGTGGCAACCCACTCCAGTATTCTTGCCTGGAGAATTCTATGGGTGGGCTACAGTCCATGGGGTCGCAGTCAGACATGACTGAGAGACTAACACACACACACACACACACACACACACTTCTGCTCTCATGAGATAACCTAAGAAATGAGTCTTAAAGGCATAGAGATTTGGTGTGCTAATAGCCATATATGTGAATTGAAGTGTTAGTTACTTAGTCATGTTCAACTATTTGCTACCCCATGGACTGTAGCCCACCAGGCTCCTCTGTCCATGAAATTTCCCAGGCAAAAATACTGAAGTATTTTTGCATTCCCTTTTCCAAGATCCCTTGAAGTAGGTTGCATTCCCTTTTCCAAGGGATCTTCCCGACCCAGGGATTGAACCTGGGTCTCCTGCATTGCAGGTGGATTCTTTACCATCTGAGCTACCAGGAAAGCTCAGTCATATATGTTTTCCATTTTAAATTTAATTTGTATAAGTTCTATTTAGAATTTAACCAAAATTTGAGCTTCTGCCTCCCAAAATCTTACAAGTATTTCACACATTAAGCTGCATATTGAGGTAGAAAATGAAATTACTTTTCATCGTACAATAAGGGAACTTCTGCATTCACTTTGTTTTTCCCATATTCACTTTTTAAAACATTAAATGTTACTCTGAGGACAAGCAATTAGATTTACTTGGTGAGGATGCTATGTGCTGAACTATGACCAAAAAATGGAGCAGTTGTAACTTTGCTGAATTTACTAGCTCTAGTAGTTTCCCGAATGTCCTATATATAGGATCATGTTATCTGTGAATAAAGACAGTTTTACTTCTTCCTTTCGATTTTGAAACTTTTATTTCTCTTCCTTGTCTAACTGCTCTGGCTAGAACTTTCAGAACAATGTTGAATACCGGTGGTCAAAGTAGGAATTTTATGAGGAAGCTTTCAGTCTTTCACCATTGAGTCTAATGTTAGTTGTTTTGATTTTGTTTAATATAAATGCCTCTTTATCATGTTAAAGAAGTTCCCTTATATTCCTAGCTTTCTGAGATTTTTTTATAATCAAGGATGTTAAACTTTGTCAGGGTGAATTACTTCCAGGTCATTAACATCCTGTAAACAGCACCTAGCCTTGAGCTTTGTACAGTCAACAATTTAATAAGTATTTGCTGAGTTAAACCGATTTGAAAACAGCAAACACCAGAAACCTGGAATCACATGTCAAGAGACATTCTTTGAATAAATTATCCTTAGAGATGCATTTGGAAAAATTGGCTATTTTTTTTTTTCCCACACAAGCCATGTAACTCACACTAGAGTTGTTGTTGTTTTTAATCACCTCTTACACTGAAGAAATATTAAAATATGGAATGTGTTAAACTCTGGCACCCCACACCATTAGTAAATAAAGTTGTCTAAGAACACTCCTGAATTGAAACAGGCTCAGTCAACTGGGGGAGTGGGAAGACAAAGCCGCTGCCTGCGCCTTCTGTAGAGAGAGAGCACCGTAGCCTCAGTAGCCTACGCCAAATATAAATGGTTCCTCGACAGCCTGATGTTGAATTTGAATATCTGAGAGTGTCCTCTAATTAGATCACATGACATATATTTTTAAAGTCTATCAACATCAGAGTAGTGTTTTGCAGAAAGGACTCTGTGGCTTCCACTAGAAGGCTATATTTTTCCTCCTGGGTACATCTGTGGCACTTCTTGCCAGGTACCATGGGACCAGGTATGTTATTTTCCTTTCAGGCAGCAAAGCCTAATTGGACTTTGCTGATGAGAAAATAAAAAAATCCACAAGGAACATGCAGTACAAAATAATATTTGTCACTGATGTGGTAGAAATAGAAAATTACACAAACATTTGGGAATTATAGGTTCATCACACTGGGGTGAAAAGTTATAGACCATTTCTCACCCTCAATTATCCATTGGTTCCTCGTTGTGCCCGAGCCAAATACTTGGTTTCTTTGCATGCTTCCCTAACTTCTATTCACCAAGATCTAACACTCAAAAATGCCAGCCAGGAATGACACTGGCAGGTTCTTGGTGAATACCTTCGAGGGCAATAATATATGTTTACATGTAACTCATAATTAATCACTAAACTTCCTTTTGGGAAAGAAAACATATTTGGGGGTATATTTTACTGTCTGGGGGGCAAGAAATGACAGGATGGGAAGAGAGGAGAGGCAAGTAAGGGGGGATGATTGAAAACATTTGACTTGGCTTGAAATGAAAGTACATATTTCACACATATTTTTAACCAACCCCAAAAGACAGCTTGACTTCGAACATGCTGAACAGGAAGCCATTTACCGTTGGAATGCTTGCTGAGCCCATCCAAAACACACACCCTCCCAATACCCCTGGGCTATCTAAAAAGGGTTGGGGTGAAAATATTTAATTTATAGGTGCAATCCTGCTTCCTCTTTTGTTTTTTTCCTCTTTGCCAACTCTGTTTTTTAACTTCGTGAAAAATGATAGGAAACCTAGTTCATCCCCCCCAACACACACACCCTTTATTGACCCAGCTGTACATTCTACCTCAATTTATAGCTCATACCTGGCTTGAAGACCAAAGGAAGAGAGAAAGGTAAAAACGGATGTTAAGCTCTCATGGTTACTGTGGCTGAAAAGGAATCTGGGTGAAGGAAAGCCTGCTGTGGTATCCATATCAAGGGCAGGAAGGCATGGAACAGGAGATTGACTTGGCTTCAAGAACGGGTGCATTCAGCAGTAGGCGTTCAAAAAGAGCAAATGGAAGGGTATAAAGAGGAGGGGGAAAGAAAGAATTTTCTGAGTATTAGATGAGTGACCAGAGACACATGAATCTTATCAAATTTCAAAGAAACCGTCCTGGTTATCAAGAGGAATTTCTAAATATTTTGCAGAAGAAAAACAGAAAGACTCAAATAATTAAAATTTATAATTCAAGCAAAAGATTTTCCAAAACTTTAGTGGTATTGTAATGCTTTATATTTCATTTAACATGGAAGATAGGCTCTTTCAGAATAAAATGAATTACAGATGGGTGTCCATTACATAGCATACCTGTTACCCTTATTATTATATTTTGATTTCTTGAGAATGCTGAGTCAATGTGCAATAAAACATTTGAAAGAAAACCTGAAACTCAGTGGAAATCCAGCAAACTTGAAGTTCAGCTTTCAAAATTCTTGAACTCAATCTAATTTTCCCAGAAAGCTGACCCCACTCAGTGGAAATCCCATCAGAGGAAGGGTTTTTTATAATTGAGCAGTTTGTTTTAAATACTTCAAAAGAGGTAGGGAAACCAGTAACTATCTGAACTCAATTATTTCAACATTGCCTGCTGAAGCTCTGTTTCAATTTTAATTACATATCAGATTAACACTTTACATGGAACACCATCTTGGGAAATTCTACCTGTCACCATGGGCTTTACAACACTTTAATGTCAAGTTAGCTAGTTCGCCTTAAACTTTTCTTTGAGTTGATAAAGGAAAAGCAGTTAAACCACGTTTACAATCTTGTGGAAATATTCAGCTATATATAATATAGTTCTTTATGTCTTTTGTTAAACCAGCTTTCAAAGTTTAAAAGCAAGAAGCCTGATAACATCAATTTGTACTCTTGAATTTGAAAAAGTCAGACTTTCTATTATTAGCCTGAAAATACTGCATGGCCACAGATGAACACTGCAGTCAGCACCATGCAGTTCCAGTTGAGACTACATGACTGATTCCTATCCTTGCAACATAGTTTCACCATGGCTTATTTTAAGGGAGATAATATGAAAGTAGATTTCTGATATATTTTCATGATAGAGTGGATTATCAATCCTCCTGTACTGTCCTAATGGTATCAGCCATCTGAAATAATCATTAAGCTGTCACAAAACTTCTAGGAAGCAATTTTCACATATTATATCTTCTGGAATTAGATACCATTGCTGTATCATACGGAGAAGGCAATGGCACCCCACTCCAGTACTCTTGCCTGGAAAATCCCATGGATGGAGGAGCCTGGTGGGCTGTAGTCAATGGGGTCGCTAAGAATTGGACACGACTGAGTGACTTCCCTTTCACTTTTCACTTTCATGCACTGGAGAAGGAAATGGCAACCCACTTCAGTGTTCTCGCCTGGAGAATCCCAGGGACAGGGGAGCCTGGTGGGCTTCTGTCTATGGGGTCGCACAGAGTCGGACATGACTGAAGCGACTTAGCAGCAGCAGCTGTATCATAACCAGTTACCTGTAAATTGTGCCAACCAGTGGTAAGCTGCAATACCAGCTCTTGAGGTGGGAGGAGAGGCTGACTGTAGTATTTGCTGATTTCTATGTATAAATATTTCCACCATACTTAATTTTAATGTACCACCTTGATGATGATGCTAAATATGTATAAGCTGGCTCCAGCACATCACTCATGCCAACCACCTCTGCCCCTAGAGCCAACACAATTTATCAGAAGGGTATTTCCTTTCCTCCAAAGTATACTTAAGTCCCAGACACCTTCATCACCAACAAGCCAGAGTCACGCAGCCTAAGGCACTAGGATCAACTTAGTCTGGGGAGGCCCTCAGCTCTACCTTGGAGAGTGCAGTTGATCTTCCTGACCTGCTCTGGTCCTATTTCTCCCACTCTGGACCTCTTTATGTGCCTGACTCTAGTATCTAGTTGGCACTCTACAGTGTCCTCCAGGGATAGCTGATTAGGGTCTTCTTCACTTCTATTATATTTTGCCTCCTAGAGTTAAAACTCTAACTCCAGTTCTCTTAACCCTAAGTCAAACCACCTTTCTCAGTTAACAATTTAAAATGCACTAATCTTGGGTTTGGTTGCTGCCAGAGTTCCCAAAACCTACTCCCCCGCTCTTCTCAGATAAGGTCTTCTAACATCAGAGGTTGGCATTTGCTTGCATTGGAATGACAGTTTTACTAAACTCCCTGTGAATGTGGGTTTTCATCAGTTGTAGTTTCTTTGTTGAGTTGGCAGCATCTATATCGTATCCTGTCTCCATTACTTCTTGTTTGCTAAACTAAGTCCTTTATGTGCCTCTCCATTTCTACATTGTGCTGTTGCTCTCCTGGGAGCCATTCCTGATAGACACTGAGCAGGACTGAACCGGGGCTTCCCTAGTGGTGCTAGTGGTAAAGAACCCACCTGCCAATGCAGAAGACATGAGATGCAGGTTTGATCTCTGGGTCAGGAAGATCCCTCCAGCATGGCAGCCCACTCCAGTATTCTTGCCTGGAGGATCCTGTGGACATAGGAGCCTGGAGGGCTATACAGTCCATGGGGTTGCAAAGAGCTGGACTTGACTAAAGAGACTTAGCACACACACACACACAGGACTGAATATTCTTCTCCACCCAACATATTCACTCCCAGTATTTTCAAATATAAAGGCCACTTTAAGGTCAAGAAATTGCTCCAGCCTTTTTATGTGTAACTACAATTTCAGTATTTTTAATTGGGTGACAAGAACTACTATGATTAAGAAATTTTGAATCAGTTTTATATTTTTTTGTATCATGACAGCCGCTCATATATTTGGAAAAATAAAACAAAACATGTATGATTAAATTAGATAATGCACACAACACCTAGCATGGCACCTATACAGAATGTACAGAATATGTTAACTATAATTTTGTCAGTGTTCTTACTCTAAAAATATTACTTCACAACCAGGCTACTAAACTTGCCTCCAAACTTGTCCCTCGAAAAAACCATAAGTAGGAGTGATTATTCTCAGACTCATTCTGATCAAGTTGTAAAACACAAATTTACTGAAGCTTTCCAATGTTTCCCCACCAAACCAAGAATAAAACAGCAACATCTTGCCTGAGCCTACAATAAGCTTCATGGTCTGGCCCCTGCCTAACTTTTTAGCTTTCTTTCTGATCCTCAGATCAAACTTGTAGCCTTCACAGAACCATTACCTTCATTGACTTCCATGTGGTATACTCTTCCTATAGGTATGCACATGTTCTTCTTTTTAATCATCAGATCTTGGCTTAAATGACATGGGTTCAGAAAGGACTTCCCAGGCCACCCAATTTAAATAGCCTACCTATTACTCTATCACATTACCTTCTTTTAATCCTCTGCATTGCAGTTTTATTTTTACCTGCTATTTCTCATGCTTATGTGTTTATTGTATACCTTTCCCAAGGCAGGGATCCTATGTATCTTAGCCATTGTATTCCTGTAGCATCTAATTTATAAAACATCTACGTTATTCACCCTGCAAACAACATGTGTACATTGTTGCAGAGTCTTTATAAAACATCCTTAGGCTTGTCCCATCTATGGCCAACTACATTAGATGGCTTCTAATGTAGAGGCCTCTACATTAGGCCTTCCTCTAAAATCTAATAAATCACAATCCTCACCCAACTATTTGAAATTAAGGTATTAATCAAACCAGGCTGGTTAATGGCAAGGCTGGCCAACTACTACCTTCCAATAGAGAGCCATTTCATCTGCCTTTTTCCCAGGTCCCTATCTTGACATCACCAAGCATCTCTGATTAAATGCCTCATAATGTACCATGGACAGAGGAACCTGGCAGGCCACAATCCACAGGGTCATATAGCATCAGACACGACTCAAGTGACTTAGCACGCATGAATGCAATATAACTGAGAAGGTATATACTAAAAAAATCTGGTTTTCTAAAATCTAGAATTTTAGCATCCTAAGTATTTACATCACAGTAAACACAGAGCTTCATCTCCAATTACTGCAGAAAAAAAGAATAGTACATGAGGAAGACTGCAAGCTACCTTACAAAAGCAGAACCTTCGAGGAATGGTGGAGAGTTTCCTAGAGAACCCTCAACCTATGTGAGATGGGATGGAAGTCATGGATGTTCTTATGCAAACCATGCCTAGAAATTTTATAAGCAAATGTTCTGCTGAAATTACTTTCACATAGGACGCAAATACCTCTCCCCTTCATCTCTGTATAATTAGCAGAGAAGACAAATTTTAAGAACAAAAAATATCATTCATAAAATGTGTTTCACAATAAATATGAATTATCCAACTGAAGCTTGACCACTGCAGACATACAGACTGAAATTTTGGCAATAGTGACTGCCAAAGAGTGACAGTACAGACGGAGAATTTGGCAATGGTGACTAATCCAATATGGACTGGCAAGGGATAGAGAGGCAAAATGGAAACAAGAGTAAAAGAGGAGAAATTCAAGATCATGAAGACAGAGTTACTTGGGCAGTGTCTAAGTTTCATCAAAACATGAAACCACCTGTAATTTGACTCATATTGTTTGTAGTTGCTCTGTGTGGGTTAATATGGTATGGTAATTAGTTAATATGGTATGACAAAGTGTTAGAGAACTAACTAGTCAATTCATTCTTGGAACACACCTTTTGTAACTAATAAGAGAAGTATAATTTGAATCAAGTGGATGCAATTCTACATTTTTAGTCATTTACCTGGTAAAAGAAAAATGGTTTACAATCCCAATGGCAGTCTTTCCTAAAAAGCTGTGCTCCACTAGGAAGTGTTCTTCATAAAAGGAAAAGAGGGAGTGGCTTTGTATGCTCGTATAGGTTTTGAGAATACTGTATTAAACAATATTAACATGTTTATACTCAGCTGCTCTGATAAGCTAAAGTGCAAGATGTATCTAGAAGGGTAAAGAAGGCCACTTCAACATGATCATAACTTGTTTTTTCAAGAAATATCTATTACCATCTAAAGAACATTATGTGAGAATATTGGAAATAACCCAAGTGTTGATCAACAGATGAATGAATATGGAAGATGTGATAGTACATATATATAAATATATATATGTATATGTATATAATGAAATAGTACTTAGCCATAAAAAAGAATAAAATTTTGCCATCTGCAACAAGATGGGTGGACCTGGAGTGTGCTATGTTTAGTGAAATAAGTCAGAGAAAGACAAATATGTGTTTTGTCTTCACTTATATATAGAATCTAAAAAATAAAACAAATGAATGAATACAACAAAATAGAAACCAATTCAAGATACAGATAAACTAGAAGTCCCCAAAAGAGATGGGTTGAAGGAATGGTCAAAATAAGTGAAGGGGATTAAGAGGTACAAACTACTAGGTTCAAAATAAATAAGTCACAAGGATGTAATACACAGCACAGGAAATATAGCCAATATTTTATAGTAACTTTGTACGATATATTGGAGAAGGGCATGGCAACCCACTCCAGTATTCTTGCCTGGTGAATTCCATGGACAGAGGAGCCTGGGAGGCTACAGTCCAGGGGATTGCAAAGAGTCAGACACTACTAAGCAACTAATACACATACTTGTATAGTATATAACCTGTGGAAGTAGTGTCAAATCACTAAGTTGTACAATGAAACTAATATTGTAAGTCAACCATAATTGAACTTTTTAAAAAAAGAAAAGGAAGCTTTATTTAATAAATAATCCTGTGAAAAAAGATTAGCTATTTGGAGACTACATGACATTAATCTTTACCTCAAATTAGCATCAATATACATTCTAGATGTTTAATGTTTAGCCTAGAAGAAAAGATAGGTCAGAGATCTTGAGTTTTAGACTTACCAAGTACAAAACTAAGGCAAAAAAAAAAAAAAAAGACTGAGTTACAAGAATGTTCATTGTGGCTTAATTTTTAATGACAAAAATGAGAAATAGCCCATCCAACTTTATACTCATTTAATCATGCAATAATGATAATGATGGTTTATTTTATTACTAGTTAATAATAATAATGCTTTTTAATAACAATATATAATGGATTACTTAATTTATTATTATAATGACAATCATATTTACCTTGTGCCAGGAATTTTCTGATGAATACAGATTAACCCATTTAATCCTTACAACAATCAACTTTGTACCACTATTTTTATACCTGTTTAGAGGTGAGGAAATTGAGATACTGAGAGGTTAAGTAACTTGCCCAAAGGCACTCAACTGGCAAGCTGCAGTGTTGGAGTCAAACCCAGGCAGTCTGACTCCAGGGTCCACAGGCCTTCACTCCTACACATATTACCTCACACGTCTACCCATAAAATGGAACATGAAATAGTCATTAAAATCTTTTCAAACTCTATTTAATGATGTGGAAACATGCTCACATTACAATTAATGGGAAATCATTACATAAAAATATACGTGTGGCTTTATCCCAATTTTGCTAACAAGCTAACTACATATGAATTAAAAAAAAGTTAAAAGGAAATAAATGCAAAGGTCAAAGTAATTATCCCTGCCTGGTAAGGAAGTTGTGAGCAATTTTCATTTTTACCTTTATATTTTATAATGTTCTAGTGAAAGTGTGTTATTTTTATAATCAGAGAAGAATATCAGTCATTTTTTAAGAGAAAAAATATTGGTACATAACTAGAATAATTTCCATCCTATTGTATTATTTGCCTTTTAAAAAAAATATTTTTTAAACATTTACTATGTATTTGACTGTGCCAGGTCTTAGCTGCAGCATGTGGGATCTAGTTCACTGACTACGGCTGAAACCCAGGCCCTCTGTATTGTTAGGGTGGAGTCATAGCCACTCGACCACCAGGAAATCCCTTATTTGTCTTTCTAACTGCATTCTCAAGCTGGTATAAATGGCCTTAAGTACACTTCAGCAATGGAAGAGCCTTGATTACGTCTTGAACACTGCCATAGTTATGGAACTGCTTCCCCATTTTTGTATCTGAAATGTTTCTTTTAGCATATTCTTCACAGTAATATTAAAGACATCCCTCAAGGGTGCCATACTGCCATTGTTGAAACAAAAAAACTCCAGAGTTTAAAACTTCCAATTCTGCCAGTTGGGAGATAGGAAGATTTATGAAGAGAAAATGATTCTTTTCTTTTTTTCCCAAAGACATCAAAACATTCCTGTCTACATCCCTTGCTATGCTTCTTTCAACCATAACCTATTACCACATCAAAAAAGAAAAAAAAAATCTTTTCAGTTTGATTCAGAGACAGCTTGGGCTTCTAAACCAATTAGGTTTATTGCATAGAATGCTTTTCACTGAAGCCTAAACTACTAAAGACAGAAGAAATACACACATACACATATCAACCACCTCCCTATACATAAAAATTGAAAAACTTTTACATGTATATCTCACTTTATCCTCAAACATCCCTTTGAGGTAATAAAGATACCAATCTTCAGGCCATTGGGAAGCATTCAAAATGAAGTTAAATTACGACTTACTTATTAAAAAAAAACCTGAAATATTAAAGCTATTCACATACCACAGAGTTTCAAAGTCTAAAAGCTGACCACGAGTAATAAAAAGTCATGCACAAGTAAGCGAATGCAGGAATTATGGTCAAGGCGATTGCTATTTGGGGTCTGGCTAAAAGAGCTGCCATAAGTACTGGCAAGGCTAGAATGATTTTCTCATCCTACCGGGGGTGCGGAGGGTTAAATACATCCTGAAGGCCATTTATTTATTTTTTCCAGGCGCTCTCTTTTTCCTTGTCCTTTCAAACCCCACTTCCCTTAAAAACCACTCTCCAGCTCCAAGATCACTGGACATGAATTTTTAAATCCATCAGCTAGATAAACACAAGAGTGGGTATCTGTGGCCCAGATGTGACTGTAAACAGCAAGGGAGGGTATGAGTGTCAATAACTGAGTTAGCTGCTCACGGCCTTCAGTTTGCCCAGAAGCAAAACAGATATAACAGTGCTAATTTTAACTTCTCACCTGATTCAGGATACAGACAGTGACTTAAATTTCTCTTCCCTCATGCCTAAGAAGGAACTAGCTAGGCAAATCATTTAGGGAACTATGCTGCTGCTGCTGCTGCTAAATCGCTTCAGTCATGTCCGACTCTGCGAGCCCATGGACTGTAGCCTACTAGGCTCCTCCATTCATGGGATTTTCCAGGCAAGAGTACTGGAGTGGGATGACAGTTCCTTCTCCATAGGGAACTATGACACAGGTAGAAGTTGATTCCAATCAAGCACAGATTTAATTCGGCTACTTCCTCCCCAATGATTTCAATGATTTCCCTATTTTGTGAGCAATGAAATCCTCACCACCTGACCTGTCCTCAAAGAACTTCCACAATTATCTTTTGCTTCTTTCTCAAATCAATACACCTGTTTAGTGTAGCTAACTTACAATTCCCAGAATGCACCCTGCCCTATCTTGACTCTGGGCTGTGCTCACATTGCCCTTCTCCCAAGGCATCCTTCCTTCCACCTCTGCCAGCTGAATTTATCAAAAGGAACTGTAATCACCGGACTTACCTGGTGGCTCAGTGGTAGAGAAACCATCCGCCAATTCAGGAGACAACGGTTCGATCCCTGGGTTGGGAAGATCCCCTGAAGAAGAGATATACACTACCCACTTCAGTATTCTTGCCTGTGAAACCCCACAGAAAGAGAAGCCTGGAGGGCTACAACCCATGGGGTCGCAAAAGGGTTGAACCCGACTTAATGACTAAACAACAACTGTGATCATTAACTGAGCTCCTACTTTGTGTCAGGCAGTGTTCCAAATGCTTAATAGCTACCGTCACATGTGACCTTGAAACAACTCTGCATTGTTCCTCTCATTATTCTTACCACATGAGGGAAAAATGAAGTACATATAAGTTGAAAATGTTGCCTTTAAGATCAAATCCACACAAGTTTTGTGTTTTTTATTTTCTTTTAGATTATACTCATTTCATTATTTTCTTTTCTGTTATTGACCATTTCTGCCTATTTTAGAAATAGGCAGAATAAACTCCCTACTATGCCTACTATGACAACTCTTTTTTTTTTTTTTTTT